>JACEFZ010020619.1:212500-229949 GCA_014155875.1 Cepaea nemoralis | reverse complement strand
AAAAAAATTTTCTCTTTCTGTCTGTACGTACATCTTCTGTCTGTCTGTGTTTATGTCTGCATATATGCCTCTCTATCTGTTTAAATATATGTATGATTGTCTATCTGTATACTTAAACATTTATTTATATATTCCTGCCTACCTACCTACCTACCTACCTACCTACCTGTTTACCAACCTACCTGCAGATTGTCCGATAAATCTATCTAATTACCTTCATAAAAACCATGCCGGTAGAGGTGGGAGGTCATGTTTCACCATGTCACTCTATCACAAGGGTTGTGGATCAGCTCTGTGTTCTTGTGTCGACTGTACCACGTGGCCAGGTTTTTCTGTCTGTCCTTGATATTCTTTGGATTTTCCCACAGAACCACATTTCCATAGCCATTAAATGTTTTTTCCCCCCAACTTGTCTGCTCATTGTCTACGCTTCACATGCATACAAAAGTACAGGTTTTATGTAGCACTTCAACCCCCTTTTTCTCTTTGCAACTGACATACTTTTATTGGTCAGAATTTTTCCATCTTGCAAAAGGCTAACTGCGCCATAGCAAAGTTAAATAACAACATACATATATGTATAACTATTTGCTCGCCAACATATTCAAAAGTGTTAGAACCTACCTAATGCGCGAGAATTTACTCCCTATATGCGTATCTACTCCTCCGTCCCCGCCTCCCCTCCCCCAATTCCCGCTAAAACATCTTCTTGTCTATCTATTTACTATTAAAACCACTTAGCAGTTTTCTAAACGATTTACTCTGACAGTTAAATACGTTTTCTTCACACGTGGACATATATTTGCTTCTGTTGTGAGCATGCCTGTAACTGGTACATAAGTAAGTAACGCAAACACAGAAAGGACCATTGTTTCACGCCTTGAGCTGTACAGGGTACATGGTGGCTAGCCGATACATGTGTAAACAAGTCGGCGCTGGACGGGTGGTGTGGTCATATCTGCCATTACTCCCCTGGGTATATCTTAGTACCTGAATTAGGCTACGTCGACCTGGCATTTTTTTGGGGGATTGCCTTTATTATCTTGATCATCACCGTTGTCATAATAATAATAATAGTAATTATTATTATCATTATTATTATTATCATCATCCACATAAGCATGATGATGATGATGATGATGATGATGATTATGATAATGATGATGAAGTTCTTCAGCTTTTGACCTCTATATATCGCTTCCTTAACATCCCACTCCATAGTTACTACTCTTGTGCGAGTTTTTAAACACCCCATTTCACTCCATTAGTACATTCATTCATTCCGTAGAATGCCCTTTGGAGAACCTTGCTCCCATAACAAGACTCCTGAAAGCTTCTCGGTCATAAGCAAGATGTCCCACGTCCAATACACCCGTCTGGAAATCATCCGCCACATCCTGCACCCATCTTCTCTTTGACCTTCTTCTTCCTCTCTTCCCGGGCATATACTCCTCCATTATTGTCCCCTCCAAACTTTCATGACGTTTCAAGTCACTAAAATATTTAAGTTTTCTTTGAAATATACCGAATTAAATGTTGATTCACAGTTTGGAAGTAGGTATTATAAAGCGTGTTTCTTTTTGTGATTTTCAGTGCTCAGGCCATGATTGAAATGTTCCGGAACCTGGAGGAAGACTCCACGGGGACTGTGAACATCGAGAAGACGTTTGAAGCCCTCCGAAACATCGATACTCCCAAAGGAAAGCTGAGTGAGGAAGAGATAGAGATGCTGCTGAAAGTGTCCGCGGGAGAGTCCAAGTCCATCGACCTTCAGAAGTTTCTCAATTTGATGAGCAGGTTGAGAGTCTACAAGGGATCAGAGTAAAGAGATGTGGAGAAAATAGGAGTATATATATACATGTTAGTTGGAAGGAGGATGAATAATTGCGCAGTCGTGCCAATCAGCGAGTCAATTGGGGTATGAATTGTAAAGGATGCATTAAAAATGTTACGCGAGTAGATGGATTACTGAATTATATGGTTTATAATAGAATACTTAACCTGAGGAGTTGTTGGGAGATTCATTAACTCTATCTGTCTCGAATGGTATCAATGGAAATAGCGATGGAAGAAAATAAACAGTATGATATTTTATGAGCGCGTGAATTTCAAAGAAGCTAAATGCATATGAAAAATGACAGTTTGGGAAGGTATATTTCTTTTGTATGATTAGATGAAATGTTCTCAAAGGTAGTAGTAGACGGGTCCGTTGGGATGTGGGTTGCGAGATATTGAAGTTATAATAAACAACATATTGTGTTTGCTTGTGTGTGAGAGAAAATGGGAGGGAAAAGAGAAGGAAACAAAAGAAAAAAAAGAGTAAATAAAAGAAGGAATTAGAGATGTAAAGAGAGATAGAGAAATAAAGAGAGAGAGAGAGAGAGAGAGAGAGAGAGAGAGAGAGAGAGAGAGAGAGAGAGAGAGACAGACAGACAGACAGACAGACAGACAGACAGACAGAGACAGAGGCAGAGGTCCCTAGTATGTCGTTGAGGAGCTATGAATGCGGACAACCCGAACGAGTGGAGTGGTTACCATATTTTTCCAGGGTTTCATGTAGTCTGGTTCTCTTTCTTTAAGGAGACTCGTGACAAACCACACCTCAGTATTTTGTATATTCAGTATGGTGTTTATCATTATACTGCTGTTTGATACTTATATTGCCATCACATTCCCTTTATTATGCCACATATCTTTATACTGTCACATTTCTTGCCTGGTTTTTAAAAATGTGGTTTTATGTTTTGTTGTTTACTATATAGAATAGTTTGATATTCTCTTGCTTTGAAAACAGAGTTATTAAGAGTAAAAAGGGTGAAATTAGGGAAACATGTTTACAATCAGTCATGTATTTGATAACAAATAAACACACAGATATGTAGATTGCTAAACAAATAACACACGCCTACACCAATACTCGCAAACATATTGTTGTGAATATTTATAAACATCTGCCACAAACACGCACATTTTAGCAAATGCAAGACAACGAAGTTTTAAATTCCAGAGATAGTAATGTACTGAACATCTACGATAGGAGCTGGTAGAAATGTAAGGTACCTCATACATGTTTGGGGAGATATTGTGCACTGTGAGAGGACCTGGTAGAAATGTAAGGTACCTCATACATGTTTGGGGAGATATTGTGTACTGTGAGAGGACCTGGTAGAAATGTAAGGTACCTCATACATGTTTGGGGAGATATTGTGCACTGTGAGAGGACCTGGTAGAAATGTGAGGTACCTCATACATGTTTGGGGAGATATTGATGCACTGTGAGAGGACCTGGTAGAAATGTAAGGTACCTCATACATGTTTGGGGAGATATTATGCACTGTGAGAGGACCTGGTAGAAATGTAAGGTACCTCATACATGTTTGGGAGATATTGTGCACTGTGAGAGGACCTGGTAGAAATGTAAGGTACCTCATACATGTTTGGGGAGATATTGTGTACTGTGAGAGGACCTGGTAGAAATGTAAGGTACCTCATACAGGTTTGGGGATATGGTGGCTACTGTGAGAGGACCTGGTAGAAATGTAAGGTACCTCATACATGTTTGGGGAGATATTGTGTACTGTGAGAGGACCTGGTAGAAATGTAAGGTACCTCATACATGTTTGGGGAGATATTGTGTACTGTGAAAGAAATCAGCAAATGGCTGGGATTTGTTTAGTATTTTGAAAAGTTGAATATTGAACTGTTTCTCTTGAAATGTTGTGAAAGAAATCAGCAAATGGCTGGGATTTGTTTAGTATTTTGAAAAGTTGAATATTGAACTGTTTCTCTTGAAATGTTGACCTGTCTGGAATTAAATCTTGACTATAATATTGACACGTGGTTGGTTATTGTATTTTGTGATGTCAAAGTTATTTCTCTCTCTCTCCCTGTCTTTCCCTCCTCTCTCTCTCTCTCTCTCTCTCTCTCTCTCTCTCTCTCTCTCTCTCTCTCTCTTTCTGTCTTCTCTCCTCTCTCTCTCCCTCTCTCTGTCTTCCCTCTCTCTCTCTCTCTGTCTTTCCCTCCTCTCTCTCTCTCTCTCTCTCTCTCTCTCTCTCTCTCTCTCTCTGACTCTTCATTTTAACGTTCCTTACACTCTCTAAATTGTAAGAAGACACAGATTATGGTCGTCACTAGGAAGAAAGAAATACAACAATTTTATATGCGAGTAAATGGGAATATTTTTAAACACGTGAATCGGTACAGCTATCACGGAACATTCATAAGATCTGATGGGAGGTGCCTTGGAGCGATTAGAACATGAATCGCTATGGCGAAGATAGCCTTTTGCAGGATGAAAAACATACTAACCAATAAAAAGATGTCATGTGCAACGAGAAAAATAGTTTTGGTGTTCTGCATAGAACCTGTACTTGCGAATGGACGTGAAGAGTGGACAATGAGCAGAGAAGTTGAAAAATATCTAATGGTAGTGGAAATGTGGTTTCTGAGGAAAATGAAAAGAATACCAAGGACAGACAGAAAGACCAACGATGAAGTCCTACAAGAAGCAAATGAATATCTTAAACTGATTAGAGAAATTAGGCGTTGACAGTCAAAATTTTGTGGACACGTTATGAAAATAAATAACTAGAGAACTTGGTTAAAACTGGCAAGAATGAAAGGAAAAAAAAAATCAAAGGAAGACAGAGAAGTAAATATCTTGATAGCTTGACCACATGGCATAATTGAGACAAGAACACAGCGCTGATCTACAACTCTGGTGATCGAGTGAGATGGTGAAACATGATCGCCCACGCTTATCGACATGGCACATGATGATGATACTATCTCTCACTCTTCATTTGAACACTTGTTTACTCTCTCTCTCTCTCTCTCTCTCTCTCTCTCTCTCTCTCTCTCTCTCTCTCTCTCTCTCTCTCTCTCTCTCTCTCTCTCTCTCTCTCGGCTGCCTCTGTCTCTCAACTATTCTCACTCTGACTCATTCACTGACTCATCCACTGACTCATTCCATGAACCATCCAAACTCTCACTGTGGAGCTGTCTCTAAATCTGTGGTTTACTGTTTAAATCTATTTGTCTTTATTTCTCTAACTTACTTTGATATAAGTCTTTAGGCGAATCATAATTTAATAGGCACTTTTAAAGAGGTAATTTGCCGTTGCTTTCCTCTATGGCAGTGACGTACTGGTCGGGTAACCGCAGCCATTGTCTCGCGAAAGAGATCCTCTGCTTGCCGTCGCGAAATTACAGACTGATCATCGCAAGACAAGGTTAAGAGACATTACAATTAGCAACATGGAACGTTAGGACGTTAAGCGACGACGAAAAATTAGAGAACATAAAACAAGAAATGGAAATAGAACAAATTAATATTTTAGGGATGTGCGAAACGAGATGGACAGGAGCAGGCATCAAGATAGATGAAGATTTTAATATTATTTATTCTGGAGGTGAAGATCGACAAAGGAGAGTGACAATTATTTTGGACCGGAAAACATCAAAATCTGTTCAAGGATATTGGGCCGTGTCGGACAGAGTTCTAATAGTTAAATTAAGTGGCAGACCTTTTAGAATAAATGCTATTCAAGTATATGCCCCAACAGGAGAATCCATTGAAGATAGTGTAGAGGAGTTTTATAATGACATAGATTCTGCCTTAAAGAAATGTAAAAATTCAGAAATAAACATCACAATAGGGGATTTCAATGCAAAAGTAGGAAATCAAGATGATAGATACACAGTAGGAAACTATGATTTAGGAGAGACAAATTAAAGAGGATACAGACTCGTAGAGTGGGCAAAAGAACAGGAAATGATTGTAGGAAACACCTGGTTTAAGCAACACCCTAGAAGATTATGGACATGGAGGAGTCCTGATAGCAGGATTAGAAACCAGATTACTACATTTTGATTAGCAGAAGATTTAGAAACGCGCTAACAATAGCAAAAACAGTTCTCAGTGCTGATTATTATAGTGACCACAGATTACTTATAGAAACATTGAGGATAAAGTTGAAGAAAGTCAAGTATATAACATGAAACACTAAATATGATTTGTGTACACTGAGTAATGACAAGGAAATACAAAACAAATTCAACATATAAGTACAGAACAGATTTGATAAATTGTCTGATCTAGAGATCCTATTTCAGGATGTGGATGATCAATGGGAAATGTTGAAAAATTCAATCAGGTTGGCTGCAGAAACAATTATTTCAAAATTTAAAAAAGGTAGGTCGTAAGAAATGGATGACTGAAGAAATTTTACACCTAATGGAAACAAGAAGACTCAACAAAAATAATTCTGCCAAATATGAAGAAATCACAGACAAGTCAGAATATTATGTAATTAGGCAAAAGAAGCATGGCTGGAGGAAATGTGCTTAGAAATTGAAAAACAGTCAAAATACCAAATTAATGCACAAAAGAATTCAGGAACTTACTAATAAAAGAACAAGTACATCAACAGGCTGTCTAAAAACTAAAGATGGCAAAATCATAATAGAAAAAGATCAGATTCTACATACATGTATGGACAGATTATGTGAAAAACCTTTATGATGATAACAGAGATGAACAGTATGATATTAGATGTAATAATGAAGGACCGCCAATTTTGAAGATGGAGGTTCGAAATGTTCTTAAACATATGAAAGCTGGCAAGGCCCCCGGTGTAGATAACATCACAACAGAAATGATTAAAGCTTTAGAAGAATTTGGACTAGAGCAAGTCACCAGACTGCTGAACACATTATATGATACTGGAGATATACCTTCTGAATTATGTAACTCTGTATTTATTGCAACCCCAAAGAAATCAGGAGCCTTGGAATGTGATCAGCATAGAACAATTAGTATAATGAGTCACATCTAAAAGATTTTGCTACAAATTATCATGCAAAGAGTGAGGAAGAAATTACAACCTGAAATAGGGGAAGAACAATGTGGGTTTGTAGAAGGAAAGGGTACAGTAAATGCTGTGTATATGCTGCGAACAGTTATTGAACGTGCTATAGAAGTAAACAAGGATATACACCTTTACTTTATTGACTACACAAAGGCTTTTGATAGAGTTAGACATGTCAACATGGTGGATATGCTTGCAGATCTACAAATTGATGGGAAAGACATTAGACTTATAAAAACATATATTGGAAACAACAAGCTGCCATAAGGATTGATAATGAAGTGGGACAATATCAGCCTATTAAGAGAGGTGTTAGGCAGGGATGTGTAATGTCTCCAGATCTTTTTTCCCTATACAGTGAAAATATTTTCAGAAATGTAGAAGATATAAATGGAATCAGCATTGGAGGACGAAACATCAATAAAATTAGATATGCAGATGATACAGTATTGATTGCAGACAATGCACAGGATCTGCAACAATTAGTAGATGCGGTTGTTGTACACAGTGAGCAACTGGTGTTAGAATTAAATTGTAAAAAGACACAGGTTATGGTCGTCACTAGGAAGAACGAAGTACCACAATGTAATATACAAGTAAATGGGAATATTCTTCAACAAGTGAATCGGTACAATTATCTCGGAACAGTCATAACATCTGATGGGAGATGCCTTGAAGAGATTAGAACAAGAATCGCCATGGCGAAAGTAGCCTTTAGCTAGATGAAAAACATTCTGACCAATAAGAAGATGTCAATTGAAACGAGAAAAAGAGTGTTGAGGGGATACATAGAGCCTGTTCTTTTGTATGGATGTGAAACTTGGACAATGAGCAGTCAAGCTGAAAAACATCTGATGGCTGCAGAAATGTGGTTTCTGAAGAAAATTCAAAGAATACCATGGACAGACAGAAAAACCAATGACCAAGTACTACAGGAGACAAATGAAAATCGTAAATTGATTAGAGAAATTAGACGTAGACAGTCAAAATTCTTTGGACATGTTATGAGAAGAAATGGATTGGAGAACTTAGTGACAACTGGCAAGATCGAAGGGAACAGACCAAGAGGAAGACAGAGAGGAAAATACCTGGATGGCTTGGCCACATGGCATGGACGAGACAGGAACACTGAGCTGATCCACGACTCTGGTGATCGAGTGAAATGGCGGGTCATGACCGCCCATGCTTTCCGGCATGGCACATGATTGATTGACTTTGATATCTCCCTCCCTATCCCCTCTCCCTCCCTCCTATATGTCTATTTTTCTCTTCTCTCTCTCTCTCTCTCTCTCTCTCTCTCTCTCTCTCTCTCTCTCTGCGAGCGAGCGAGCGCGCGCGCGCGCGCGTGTGTGTGTGTGTGTGTGTGTGTGTGTGTGGGGGGGGCACTCTCTGGCCCTTTTCTACCTCTCGCTTACTCAAATCTCCCAGAGATAAGCTATAATTCTATACTATTATAGTTGTTCTCTTATTATCTCAGACTCTAATTCTCTCTCCTGCCGCCTTTACTTTCCAAGACATTGTCTGTTACCTAGTATAGGTTGGGTGATTTAAAGGGAGCCCAGATCGGTTTACAAATCCACCAAATTGGGTGCTAAGTCTGTACATAATAATTATTTATCAAATAACATGTATAGATGTCTTTGCGATCCCCAATTAGATCTATCCGACCCCTATTTAGATATGCGTGACCCTCAGTTAGATCTAACCGACCCCCCCCCCCCTTTCAAGTTGTTATATTTGTTTTTTGATCCCTGCTCCGAGAAGCGCTACCTGGAGAAGTGGAGTCTGGAGAAACACAGGGTTCAGAATTCATTGAAGACAATATGTCTAGAACCTCCCCTTTCAGAATTCATTGAAGCCAATATGTCTAGAACCTCCCCTTTCAGAATTAATTGAAGACAATATGTCTAGAACCTCCCCTTTCAGAATTCATTGAAGACAATATGTCTAGAACCTCCCCTTTCAGAATTCATTGAAGACAATATGTCTAGAACCTCCCCTTTCAGAATTCATTGAAGACAATACGTCTAGAACCACCCCTTTCACAAGCAGCGTTTCGTGTATCCTGCTGTTAGGAGGATGGGGTATATGGTGCTACACCAATATTTTCATAGACCAGCCGGCACTAGGTGGCTGATGTGGTCAATGTAACGAGAATCGCCTTTACTTCTCAAAATATTTCCAGATACCCGTTTAAGGTTGGGAGATCAAGTCAATTTTACATATTCTCATCTTTGAGGATATGAATCGATGTCCATCGAGCCGGCAGGCAAGCGTCGATGCACGACGTTACTGCTTTAGACGAGCGTGTAATCAGACATAATTATTGAAGGGAAACAACTGGAAATAGTTCTGACAAGGTAAGTCTGAACAAAAGTTATTTTCCCAAAGAAAGAAATTAGTACTAGACGGTCGCTGGATGATCATGTCTTTACGCGATCGGATGCGGGTGTGAGGCCTCGTGGTTGTCAACGCGCCTGTATGTAGTGAGGTGGCGTGGTTGTCAACGCGCCTGTATGTCAATGAGGTGGCGAGGTTGTCAACTCGCCTATATGTCAATGAGTTGGTGTGGCTTTAAGCCTCAATACAGGCAGTCTGGAGTTGATCACGGCTCATACTATAGCTGCCGGATAATGGCACGAATGTTGTGTCTGCGGGGTTATGAGACCACGGCGTTGATGTGGTGATGTGATGTAGTATATGTGAAGATCTAGCACTTCACACGCTTGCAGCAAGCAACTATCAGTCGGCGCTGTGGTTTAGGGGCAAGTGAAAGCATTCGTCAATTCCTCGACACATCGAGTCCAGGGTTCAAAGTCAGCCGTAAACGATTTGGAAGCAGACCGATTTGCGTTGATTTCGATGGGTTGAGTGTCGGTGGATCTGAAAGCAATGGCAGAATACTGAATGTACAAATTGATTAGTAAATTCCAAACAGCCCATAATGTTGGGGCTGAGTGCAATGTTCTGTAAGGGACATGCAACTAAGCAACTTTATTAATTTATTCCTGGTAAATTAATATGTCATGATAATTATATGTCTCTATATTACTGGTCGATTTATATGTCATGATAATTATATGTCTCTATATTCTATATTCATATATTCCTGGTCAATTAATATACCTTGATAATTATATGTTTCTAAATATGGATGTGTTATGGGGAGATGTGTGTGTGTGTGTGTGTGTGTTTGTGTGTGTGTGTGTGTGTGTGTGTGTGTGTGTGGGGGGGGGGGGATGTGTGTTAATAGGGAAGGATGGGTTGGTGGGTGTTCGGGTGGGGGTGTGTGCGGGTGAGTTCTATATTATATACACAGGTTTGGATATTCAATGCTTATTGATATAATAGTTACTCACACAGGCACCCCTAGATGTAGTTTGTTTATTCCATGTACAATAAGACCACACTCTTGACCATCAGAAAAAGAGTTCTCGCACGTTACACGGAATCAATTTTAACATACGGTTGCGAATCCTGGACAATTATTAAACAGGTAAAAAAAAATAACGAGAAGCCTGAAGGAATTTGGATTTATAGAACAATGTTGACAATTAATTGGACAGTCAAAATTAGCATTCAGGACGTTTTAAGGGAAGCTGAGTCGCAAAGACAACTTATCGCAAACATAAGAAAGAGGCAGTCATAATTTTTGGAGACATTATTAGAAGACCAAAACTGGAACATTTGAAAAGCGGAAAATATGTGGGAAGAAAGTTAAGTAAGAATGCGAGAGAAAATTCTTGCCAGTCTAGTGTCATGGCACGGAAGGGAGTCAACACACGAATTGATCAATGCCAAGTGAGACTGAGCTAGATGGGGAAAATTCGGTTCAATTAAGTCGACTCTCTTGCTGGTAACCCCACACAAACATATCATCCTGTCCCAGATATCCATACGTAGCCGGGCCAATTAAATCACCCTCTTGCTGGTAACTTCACACAAACATATCACCCTATCCAAGAAACCCATATGTAGCCGGTTCTGTGGTGAGTGGTTAAGGACGCAGCTCATAATCCCGTCTACAGCTGCGGGAGACTTGGCAACAGACTGCCTGCTGTTGATATTTTTTTAATAAAATGGTACGAGTGTCGGCCATTCAGATAGCAATGGCAAACTACTGAACATAAACTTGCCAAGATATCACAGCCAAAAATGCTCTGGTTGACTGTGGCGTCCCGTAAAGGTCGCTTAAAAAAGTCGACAGGGTCGACTTCAGTGCACTGGTTTTATCCCATATGGCTCGGTCTCTTTCCGCAGCATGGAAAGCGTCGCATAAAGCACGAACTCCGTAGCTTTTAACGACGACCCACAGGAGTCTCCGAAACATTTAACTCGTAAACCGAAGGACGCGACCCGGAATCGAACCCACAACCTTCGGAGCTCGAGTCAAACGGCTTGACCACTTCGCCACAGAGACTCCCATTGCAACTAACTAACCCATACTTATATAAATAGAATATTTGCATTGTTTAATCTATATCTATAAAACAGAGTGTATGTTTGTGTGTTTGTGGGTATTTATGTATTGGATGCGTTCGATAACGGTACATCCGATTGAGATGAAATTTTCTACACGTCTTCGCTTCATTCCTGTGCAACCGACTATAATAATTTCTTAATGTAAAATCTACTTATTTAATAACATTTACTTTTCCATTTTCATTATATAATGTCTATATAGCAGGGGGACTCCACTCTAGAAAGGTTATTTCAAGGGGCATAACTTTTAATAACATTTCTATATATTTTATAGTCATATTGTTGGACTTACTTGCACTATTGTTAAACTCTTTGTCTATAGTTATTTCCAGGCATGTGAGTTATAATAAATAATGATATAATCTTTAAGGCATTTTCAAAGTTTGCATAAAAATAATGCATAATGCATAACATTGTAACCCATCTTTTTCTGCTTACAGAACTTATCAACTGTCATGTCGGTGATTAAAAACTGTTTTCATTAAAAATAATGAATGGTGTGTGGAAGGACTAGAACAAGAATCGCCGTAGAAAAGGCAGCCTTTTGCAACATGGAAAACATACTCACCAATTAAAAAGTTGTCAACTGCAATGAGAAAAAGTGTTGAAGTGGACATGGACAATAATAATCAGGCAAGATGAGCAATGTCTAATGACAGGAGAAATGTGATTTCTGCGGAAAATGCAAAGAATGTCATGGACGAATAGAAAAACGAACGATAGCCCTGAAAGAAACATGAAAATCGCAAACTGTTTAGAGAAATTAAACGTAGACACTCAAGATGCTTGGGGGGTCATTTTGTTAAGAAAAATACAATTGAAAATATAATGACACCTGATAAAATTAACGGGAAACAGAGCAAGTGGAAGGCAAAGAGATAAATACCTGGATCACTTAGCCACATGGCATTATCGGAATAAGAACACATACTGATCTAAGACTGGAGATTGTGTCAGAGCCATGATCGCTCATGCTAATCGGCATGACACATGATGATGGGAGCCGAGCTAGCGTAGTGGCTAGACGCACGTCTGTCGACCCGGTGGTTTTGGGTTCAAACCGTATCGTGAAGGATTCGAAGTTTTAAAACTGATTCGAACTCCCGGGTCGACCCAGCATAAGTCGAGTCGAGTCGAGTTGAGTTGAGTTGAATCGAGTTGGGTTGAATTGAGTTAAGTTGAGTTGAGTTAAGTTGAGTTGAGTCAAGTTAAGTTGAGTTGAATTGAGAACCGACATCACCGCACTCGGGACATCTCCATATGAGCTCCGTCCCCTCATTCAACAGCCAGCGAAGAGTCATACTACTAATCGTTCTCACCGCTATCTCATTTAAAGTTCTCTTGGTCTTCCCTCTCAGAAAATCTGCCAGGAAATCTATCAAGAACAACGACAGTCTCAAGCAGAAGGTTTTGCAGCAGATACTTTACACAGAACTATATATTGTTGTGTCTGCCACAACTCTACAACACAACAGGATCTGCCGTGTAATCACCCAAGCATTATCATGTCGTTGTCTCAGTACCACATATCTCAGCGTATGAAGTAAACCTAATTACCGATGTCTTCAAAAAAAAAAAAAATTCTTTTAAGTTACTGTGCGCCAGGAGCTGGGCGAAACCACGCCGGGTCAGATAGATAGACAGACAGACAGATAGTCGGGAACGGAAGCTTATTTGACTACTTATATGAATTAAATGACATGCTCCCCACCAGGGACTGGGTGAAGCCGGGCCGGGTCAGACAGACAGACAGATAAACAGATAGTCGGGAACGGGAGAGGTTATATGACTACGTATATGAATTAAATGAGATGCTCCCCACCAGGGACTAGGTGAAGCCGGGCCGGGACAGACAGACAGACAGATAGACAGACAAACAGATAGTCGGGAACGGGAGAGGTTATATGACTACGTATATGAATTAAATGAGATGCTCCCCACTGTCACAAAATAAAACCGTGTGTTTAACCGGTTGATTATTATAGAGGATTTTCTGATTAAGCGGACGATCTGCCAGCGACAACTATTTTTACTAACTGGAAAAAACAAAGCGGATGTCAAAATCCCAGGACAATATTTGTAGCTGCACGTGTACATCTCTAACGGATTTTGAAACATTTGGTGGTGATGGAGACAGATCCCGGCAGCGCCGTGGCAGTTTGTCAACATTTGAATACAAATGGAAGCAGTGGAGTCAGCCCATATACACATTTTGTGGTGAGTGAGGAGGAAGTGAGTGTGCTGAATCATATATCACTTTGACTAGTCATAAACATATCAGAGGGAAAACGGAAGTACTTAGCACGGAAGTAACAGTACATATGTCAATTCTTGGTTTCCGGAACATCGAGAAGATTGACGGGGTTATTTGCAACTGTTGTTGGGGGTATCCAGGAACTCGCTGGCTTGTTTTGGGAATCAAAACCTGTGATGACAAATCTAACATGGAGGGAACCAGAGGGGGGATGGATCTCTGACAGGGGATGATCTGCCAATGTGCCACCTGTGTGGGGGCATAAAGGATAACGTCACGTGGCCAACTTTGGTAGTTTGCCATATAAACCCGAGTTGGGACCAACTAGGGGGACTTGAAAATGCTCTAGTCGGAGTGCCAGGGCACTGCAGTGCTTAGTGGAAATAATATCTACCGTGTGTTAATTAGTGACTTAATTTTAATTTGCCGAGCCAGTTTCCTGTCTACCCTGGAACCCCTCATAAACGTCAAAGGCAAAGGTGGCCGCATTTGACCAGGTATCTTTTCCTGTCCTGTAGCTCCCCAGGCCTCTTGGAACAAGTTTCCCCCTTTCCAAAAAATCCTGCAGCTTAACAGCGACTATCTTCTCTAAAACCTTCCCAAATGTATTTTGAAGGGTGATGATCCTAAAGCCGCCAAGCTTTGAATGATCTTTGTATGGTTTTGGGAGAAGGATGAGATAGCTATGCAACCAGTCCTGCGGTACTAATGCTGTCCTAATGCTCTGATTAAAGCAGCCGGCCATCTCCTTCAGGTATACATCGCTCAAAGCCTTCATGTGGCCATACCTGACACCATCAGGCCCTGGTGCCGTGTCTTTTGCCTTTTTCAAAATATGTTTAACATCTTCAACCCGTATGATGTCTTCATAAGGCATATTCTCCATTGTGCCAGATAATTCCACTCTAACTGCATCCCTGGTATCCGCATCATTATGATTGGTCTGATCTAAAAATCTCTGGAGAAACGCCTCCCCTTTCTCCTTGTCTGTTGTCATGCGTACACCATCCTCTTTATAAATTGTTCCCACTGTCATAGACCGATCTTTTCTTTGCATTTGTCTGTGCAGTTTCCAGAATTTATGCAGTGTTTTATCACCTCCAATCTCTTTCATAAAACATTCCCATTTTACTTTCTTGTCCTCTGCAGAACATCGCTTGAAAGCCTCCAGCTTGTCTTTCTTGTCATTTTTCGCTATTTCCACTTCCTCTCGTGAGCTTCGGGGTGTCTGTCGCAATTTCCTTAGCTGCTTCACTGCAGCTCTCTTTGCTTTACACGCATTGTCTACTTCTGGGGTCCACCATGGTGGCTGCAGAAAAGGAGTTTTAACAGTCCTGGTGCATGCCCCATCTCTGAATCGTCCAAGAAGGCTGTCGGTCCACTCATACCGGAAGGTTTTGCGCGCTCTCCCAGCCTTAACTTTCCTGACTTAGATCAGGACTGAGCATGGCATGTGATCACTCCCATGGTCATTCAAAACAGTCCACTTTACATCAAGGACTGATGACTGGGAGACAAGTGCCAAATCAATAACAGTATCTGCATCGCCAGGCCTCATTGCCATTCTAGTCGGCCTACCATCATTTATGCAGACCACATCGGAGTCCACCATGGCATCCGCAAGTGCAATTCCTTGTCGGTTTTCTCCACTACTGTCCCAATCTCTGTTCCTCGCATTGAAGTCTCCACATATGAGTAGCCTATCACCTGGTAAGTCCTCTAATTCCTTAAGCCAGTCCCATTGTTCCTTTCTGACAAAACAGTCCACTGTGGCATATACATTTATGATGTTCCAACTTAAGCCATCAATCTCCATTTGTATACCCTGGACCTCTCTTGCACTGTGATTCCACTGGCTCAAGTCAAGTGCCACGTGCTTTACTCCTTTCTTCACCAGCAGACCTTGCCCATGTCTCTTCTGCCCAGTGGGGATTATATAACTGACGTACCCAGGGCAATGGTATTTATCTGTATTTAACTCCTGGAGCATGAGGACATCAAAATCATATATTAGCCTCTCCAATACAGGACCTCTCTGCCTGGCACTACGACAATTCCAGTATCCCACTCTTACATGGTTGAAACCTAGTCTCTTCACTTTTCGTCTTGTTCTCCTGGCGCCTGCCCTCATATTTCTATGCCTTCTTCTCACACCATTTCCTCGCCTTCTCCTCCTCACTCTCTCTTCACTAGCCGCTGAAAGATGTGTCAAGCGCAGAGCGCGTGCTCCGTAGCTTCGGCGACGATTCCCGTGTTTAATTAACTCCATAAGCAAATTTTGGATATTGCATACTAGAACAAGTAACAAGTTTCTCCTGTCTTGGACATGTAAAAACAGGTGATGGCAGAAGTGAAATAGAAATCAAAAAGAGAATAGGAATGGACATAAAATATTTTCAGCAGCATGAAAACAGTATTAACATCTAGAGAGATTACCAACGCTCTAAAATAATAATTGTCAATTACACAAATAAACATATTCAACACTATTGTATGGCGCAGAAGCCTGGACACTGAGCAAGCAACTAGAAAGTCGAATAGAGGCCCTGGAGATGTGGATATACAGAAGGATATGTCATATTTCATGGAAACAAAAGCAATCAAATACATAGGTTCTAGAAAAATTGGGAATGAAAAGAGAGTTGATGAAAGAAATACAAAAGAAACAAGTTAAATATTTCGGCCACGTTAAAAGACATAACCCTCTCATAAAACCCATACTGGAGCCACAGTCGAAGGCAAGCGAGTAAGAGGTAGACAACGATACAAGTAGGAAGATAACATCAAGAGATGGACAAACATCAATATGACAGAATGTACAGTCAGGGCGAGAGACAGACAGTGTTGGAGATCCATTTCAGCCAACCTTCATTGTGGAGACGACTCCTGAATGATAGATTGATAGCCCCTAACTGAAACATAGTCCCCCAACCAACCCAAGACTAGTCGGTCTATATGTTGCTATCTCCTGCAGCTTGTTGCATACCCTCCTAATGTTATTCATTTTTTTTATTTTCTAGTTCACTTGTTCATGTATTTTAGATATAATTTTGTCTACCTTGTGGTTGCCAGTGAAAGGCTTTTCTAGTTATGCAATTACCAGGTTTTCTCCGTGTGTGTCCTGGCATCTTTCTTCCAGTGCCCAGTGAAACGTGACACATGATATACCAGTGTTCTCTTTCCCATTTGAGTTAGTTCCAGTTCCCCAGAGCGCCACTGAGCGGCAACATATATTCTGTCATTAGTCGGGCAGGCAGGTAGGCTGGCAGGTAGTCGGGCAGGCAGGTAAGCGGGCAGGAAGGTAAGCGGGCGGGCAGGCAGGCAGACAGGCTGGCAGGCTGGCAGGAGGACAGGCAGGTCGTAGGCGGGCAGGAGGGTAGACAGGCAAGCAGGCGGATAGGCAGGTAAGCGGGCAGGCAGGAGAGCAGACAGGTGGGCAGGAGGGCAAGTGGGCAGGAGGGCACGCAGGCAGGCAGGTCAGCAGGCAGGCGGACAGGTGGGCGGGCAGACAGGAGGAGAGGTAGACAGGCGGGCGGGCAGGAGGGCAGGCAGGAGGGCAGGCAGGCAGGCAAATAGGAAAGCGCGAATACCAGTGCGCCGGTTCGTTAGGTAACTAAGCACCAGGTTATGTCAGATCCTCGAGTTTTTTTAGGCAGTTAACCACAGGTTATCAAAGATCCGCGCGTTCCTTAGGCAGCTAACCACCAGGTTATCACAGATCCGACATAAATAAGATGATTACTAGCGAAATGCATACCAGAACTGACGTCGCCAGCATTCTGGCATTAAGTGTAAATTCCTTCTGTAATCTCCCGCTTCTCCATCTCCTCCTCTTCCTCCCCCT
>JACEFZ010020619.1:47500-207500 GCA_014155875.1 Cepaea nemoralis | reverse complement strand
TGCTGCGATCGTTCTAGAGCTTGGGCACTTGATAGTATAGCTCTTAAAGTATGGTCTTAATGTATAGCTCTTAAAGTATAGCTCTTAAAGTATCATGTTCGTGGGTGTCGTAAGTAACCTATTCACTGAGAGTTCTCTAGCAGGTGTAGAGTTACACTGTTATATGCAACAGACTAAAAGTATCACAGTTTCTAGTATGGAGAATGGTCGATGTGCTAAGAGTCATTCTACTGGCGCATTCGCTTGCCGTGATAATAGGTCAGCCATAATGTTTTCCGTGCCTCTGATATGGCGGATTTCGAAGTCGAAATCTTGAAGAAGAAGACACCATCTTTGTAAACGATGGTTTTTAGGTGACCCCATGGTTAAGAACCAATAATGGCGAACTGTCAGTGAGGACCACAAAGTGACTACCCAAGAGGAACTTAGATAATCTCAATATACAAAACAATAGGCTCAAAGCCTCCAATTCCACTGTGGCATACCGTGTCTCCGCCTTCTTTAGTTTGCGGCTTACGTAGAGAATCGGGTGTCTCACTCCATCCACTTCCTGCATTAAACATCCTCCTATTGCGATAGCGCTCGCATCTGTGGTCAAAATAAAGGGTAAATTTATGTTGGGTAATCGTAAGACTGGTGGATTAGAAAAAATATGTTTCAATCTACACATTGCATCATCTAAGCTGGTACTTTTA
This sequence comes from Cepaea nemoralis, assembly GCA_014155875.1. Lineage (NCBI taxonomy): Eukaryota > Metazoa > Mollusca > Gastropoda > Stylommatophora > Helicidae > Cepaea > Cepaea nemoralis. Next base: position 206,805 of record JACEFZ010020619.1, on the reverse strand, counting down.
CAAATTTTTGATGGATGATGTTTAGTTAACATATCAGAAAAGACTGAGGTGAGTTCTGCCCAATGTGGAATGAATTTAGAATAATAGTTAATAAGACCTAGTAAACTTCTAATTTGTTTCTTTGTGGTAGGCACTTCTAGATTAAGAATCTTGGAAACAATTTTATCATCTGTCAACAATTTGCCTTCAGAAATTCTATGACCAAGGAAGTTTATTTGTGTATAGCCTAATTCAACCTTGGAAGGTTTGATAGTAAGTCCAAAAAGAGAGATTTGGTTGAAGACTTGTTTGAGGGTAAGTAAGTGAGAAGTCATATTAGAAGAATGGACGCATATATCATCAATATAGGCTACCACATCTTTAATTCCGTGTAATAACAATCTTGTTAATCTAACAAATGTGGCCGGTGCGTTTTTCAGGCCAAATGGAAGATATAGCCATTCGTACAAACCGAGGGGTGTTGCGATTGCTTTATATGTCTACAAGAAGGGTGTAGCGGAACTTGCCAATATCCTTTCGCTAAGTCGGTCTTGGAAAATAAGGATGATTGAGCCATATTTAAAATGAGATCTTCACAGCTGTTGATTGGCTCTGCATCCGTTGTGGTTCTTGTATTTAATACCCTATAGTCGATGCACAAACGGATTGTCTGGTCCTTCTTTTTCACCAGGACAATCGGTGAAGAATATTGCGACATCGATTTTTGAATTATTCCATTCTTCTCTAAATCTAAAATTTCTTTGTCTAAATTTGCTCTGTAATGGAGAGGAATAGAATATGGTCTACATTTGACCGGTCTCAGATCTGTCAGCACAATTGAATGTGTTATTTTATCAGTGCGTCCAGGTTTGTTCGAAAAGATAGATTTATACTCGTCAAGGAGAGTCAAAATGTCTTGTCGCTGTTGTTGTGTCACAGTGTCAGAGATATGTATGTCATTTATACTCCCGTCGTCAGTCATAATTGGTACAGGGATTTCAGTATTGTCCACGTCTGTCTGATTTATCACAGATGCTACTGTTTGTAAATTGTCTTCAATGTCATTGTCGTCGTCTTCGAGATCAATCGTTGTCAATATGTCGTCAAATTTGTCGTCGTTGTCGATATCACAGATTGTTGGTAATGTCCATATGTCTTCGTCGTTTTTGTCGTCGTAAGAGTGTGTCGTTAACGATGCTTCATTTGTCGAGGTGTCATTCCGTTGGGAAATTGTCGTATCGTCTCTGTCACCATTCGTTGCGTCTGTTCACTTGTCTCAATGTCCTGTCTGGCATAGTATGGTTTCAACATATTTACATGGAATATTTTCAACTTTCCATTTAAAGAGATTTCGTAATCAACTTCCGAAATTCTTCTAATAATCTTAAAAGGTCCCTGCCAAGAGGTTGATAGTAAGTCTCTTTTGTCAGGTAGCAGTAGCAAAATGTCCTGACCTGGATTTAGTACAATTGTTTTTGCACCTCTGTTGGCGTACTGCCTGTATTTAAAACCTTTCTCCTGTAGTGATGTTCTGGCCAATATACAGGAACGTATGATTTTGTCTCTGGTGTCAGTGACTAAATCATAGGTAGAAATGGGTAGTTGGATATCTACAGGTTGTGATATGATCTCTTTATAAATGGTGAGAGGTCCTCTTGGGTTCGCTCCATACATCAATTCGAAGGGAGAGAACCCTGTACTTGATTGCGGGACTTCTCTATATGCGAACAGCACCGTTGGGAGAAGTATGTCCCAATCGGCTGGATTTTCAGCTGTCACTTTAGATAGCATATGTTTCAGGTCCCCATTTAGTTTCTCGCAGATACCATTTGCGGCCGGCCGATAGGGACTAGTGAAACATTGCTTGATGCCTAGTAACTTAGTTACTGATTGGGTGGCATTCGATATGAACTGGGTTCCTCTATCAGAAATTATTTTCTCCGGGAAACCAAAACGGGAGAAAATATTTAATAATATGTCCGTCACATCCTTAGAGGAGATAGATCTTAATGGAAGCATTTCGGGCCATCTCGTACACACATCCACAAGAGTAAAAATATATCTATTCCCTTTATTTGAAATGTGATTCAACGGACCTACTACGTCAACTGCCACGATTTGGAAAGGCCTCGAGGCAGTTGTTGTTGATTGGACTTCTGCTGTAGGTTTTTTTTTCTCCCTTTTTCGCCAGTTTCTGACATATATCACAAGATCTACAAAAGGTTTTTATATCTTGGCAAAACTTTGGCCAATAAAACTGGGTCAGGACCCTAGCCCTGGTCTTTTCATACCCCATATGACCTCCAAAAGGGGAGTCATGGGCTATTTTTAGAACTTTGTCTCGATGTGCTTGTGGTAACACTACTTGCTGTATCGTGGTCTGCTTTGTTGTGTAAAATCTAGTTAAGATGTTGTTCTGTAGCCTAAATGTCCACGATGCGTTCTTAGTTAATTTAGGTTTGAGTCCTACTAATTTAAAGTATGGTGAAAGAGTAGGATCTACTTTCTGTTCATTTGCAAAATTAGTGTTGGTTAAGTTTGGTGCTATTATTTCTAATGATTCATGTAGCTGGTCGGTGTTGGTTTTATGGGTTGTCTGTCGTGTTATTGCATTTGTGTGTTGTGTGTTTTGTTGCACATCTACAGGTTTGGTATTTGGTAGATTGGTAGCATCCTCAATTCGAGGTTTTAATTTGGTCGTATCGCTGACAGATTCGACCCCCCCTGCATTGTACACCTCGGTGAATTCTTTCTGAATTACCTCAGTGGTTGTCTCCCTTGGTCTTTTGGCAGATTGAGACAAGCATGAATTGTGTTTCTCTTTAGCCTCGCTGTTTGGGTGATGGATACAGTTTTTACGCTCCCAATCTCTGATCTCCTTTTCGGAGCATGATCGAATGTTGGGCAGGTTCCCAAGTATAATATCAGCGACTGGATTTTCAAGGACAGCGCACAATACTTGTCCTGATATGAACGGTGTTCGAATTTCGACCAGAGCAAGGGGGTATTTCTCTATAGTACCTGAGAATGTGCGACAAGTCACATGTTTGTCTGTGTAGTCTTTAGTGTCTATTAATGTTTTCTTAATCCCACAGAGCGTTGCGCCGGAATCCCGAATTAATGTGCACTTTTTGTTATTTACAAACCCTGTTGAAAAAACTAGCTTGCCTGTAGATGACAAAGCAGCGTTAGCTGTTTCATTTGAAATAGGGATAGTGTGGCCACATAGTAATGTTGTGTCAAGTTGGAACTTCGTACAGGTGCTACACTTACTGTCTGTAATGGTGTCAATAATATGTACAGCATTTCCAAGCTCACTTACATTGTCGTTTTGATTATCACACTCATTCAGTGATTCAATCTCTTCGTCTGACGCCGTTTCCACCAGTGCAGCATTGGCCTGTTTCAATCACTTTCGGCCATCACAAAAGCGACTATAGTGGCCAAAGCTCCGGCAAAAAAAACATTTGACCGCTCCATGGTAAGCGTTGCGCTTAGTCTTCTGCTTCTCCACCATCATTTTGAGGTGGTGAGGATAGTTAGGCGATTTATCGCACATCGAGTAACTGTCGTGGTTCAAACTGCAATATTGGCATTTAACTACTTTACTGACATTTGAGCGCGGTTTAAATTTACTCTCTGTTTGTTTGGAGTATTTGGTGTTCACTACTGCTGCTGCTGTATCGTTGTGACTTATGTTTAGCTGGAAAATGTCTCTATTTGCTGTGAAAAATGCATTTCCCTTGGTCTCGATTTCCTGAATACTTTTACAGTCCATTTGTTTTAAGAACTTGGCAAAAGGTGTAGGGATGGTGCTAACTATTTTGTCTATAATAATGAGCTCTTTAAGTTTGTCATGGCTGTTGTTAGTTTTAGCCGAGTTAATCCACTTTGTACACACGTCTTGGACTGTACTGACATAATCTATAAATGGTTGGTTTGGTTGTGGAGATAATTTGGCAAATTGTTGTTGGTAACCTGCAGTATCTAAAGAAAAATGTTGGAGAATGCGTTGTTTTAAGTAGTCATAGTCTTTTCGCATTTCCTGTGGCACTGTCTCTATTACTTTTAAAGGTTCAAGAGCTAAGTTTCTCATTAAAATAAATGCCCAATCTGATTTTATGATCTTATGGTAGGACATTAAACATTCAAGATTTTCCAAGTAGGCGCTAGTGGAATCCCCAGAGCAGAATGCCTTCACGAGGCCTTTATAGTTGTTATATTTCTGTTCCTCCTCCTTGCTTCTTAGCTTATTAACAGATATCTCTACATTGGACTCAATCTCCATCTGTTTTAGTTTTATTTGTGTTTCGGCATTCAATTGGGCTTGTTTGGCCGCCGCCTCAAGCTCCAGCTGTTTTTCTTGAGCCTGTAATTGCATTTTTTTCTCTTCAGCTTGTAGTTGCATCAGCATCTTTTTTTCTTCCGCCTCAATTTGTCTTTTCTTTTCTTCTGCCTCCATTTGCAATTTCTTTTCTTCTGCCTGCATTTGCATTTTCTTTTCTTCTGCCTCCATTTGCAATTTCTTTTCTTCTGCCTGCATTTGCATTTTCTTTTCTTCTGCCTCCATTTGCAATTTCTTCTCCTCTCGTTCTATCGCTCTTCTTCACGGGCAATGTTTTCTGCGTGTGTTTTCTGTGCCCATTCTGACAGTTTCTCTTCTTTATAACCTAATTTTATTCCTTGCTCAATGCATTTATCTAAGCTAGACATTTTGTGTTTTACTTGTTGGTACTGTTTATAAAGTTAAATCCCTTAGAAAAAATGTCGGGGAGTGGAAAATTGAGTTATCTCCCTTACTTATTAAAGGTGTAAATCAAAATGCAAGGTTATGTTGGTTACAAGGTCATGAATATGCAAACAAATCAATGTGAAACAAAATGATACATTGATCGATGGTGAGAAGTACAGCTTAGAGTTGCAATGGGTATGATATGAAACTTAGCTTTTAATCCCAGAACTCGCCGATGTTGTCTTGTACTCTCGCCACTGTTGGAAGGTTACACAGGTTGCACGCGCCACTATTCACGGAACAATCTGCTCGTAGAGTGAGAAAACATTAGTAACAGTCAAAAAATGTCACAGTCATGTCAAAAATAGTTTACAGAAATCACAATAATGAGAGACACACTGCTCAAGCACTGCTGAGACACTGCTGAGACACTGCTGAGGGACTCAGATTAATTCTATTTTATTGATAGATAGCTACTAATATTTTAAACTTGTAAAGTTAACAATTTGTGGTACAAAACTCAATTTAGTGATTTTACATGGCAATTAATAGTTATTTCACAATAGATTTTATGCCAAAACCGGAAAACTAGCCCCCAAAAAACCTGTCATCGTCTTGCTCATGTCTAGATATCTGAGCTCGGGTTCACACAGGCAACAATAACTCCGTTCGCTATGAGATCGAACATTTATTGTATTTCAATATACAGTTGGCGCAGTGGGTTAACAATCCCGCGCTATATTACATATCACAGATCGTTAACATCAAACACATAGTTATCATACAACAGTCTAGCAAACTATCTAGCCTATGTATATATATATATCTATTGATATCTATTGAGTCCCTCTAAGGCAGACCCTGTTGCCTCTCTCAAGTCCTCTGTCCTCTGCCGGTCTACACGTGTCCCAATCCGACACGGGTGGCAACTCTGTCCGAGTTCCTCGTGGACCCCGCAATAGGCGGGCCACATCAGTGTCCACGGAACCCTGGACTCAATGACCAGTCCTTCTAGAAGGCTCTAGATTACTCGGGCCTTGAGTGACTCTCTTCTATCCCTTGGGCTGGAGTTGCAGCCCTTTAGTTAATCTCTCTCAAAGGTGAGGCGGTGACAAGTAGTAGTAGCAGCAGTATTTGTAGCAGTAGCAGTAGCAGTAGTAGTAGCAACTGTGACAGCAGCAGCAGTATTTGTAGCAGTAGCAGCAGCAGCAGTAGCAGTAGCAGCAGTAGCAGTAGCAGTAGCAGTAGCAGCAATAGCAGCAGCAGCAGTAGCTGTAGCAGTAGCAGTAGCAGTAGTAGTAGTAGCAGCAGTATTTGTAGCAGTAGCAGTAGCAGTAGCAGCAGTAGCAGCAGCAGCAGTAGCAGTAGTAGCAGTAGTATTTGTAGTAGTAGCAGCAGTAGCAGTAGCAGCAGTAGCAGCAATAGAAGCAGCAGCAGAAGGACGTTTATGTGCATACGATTGCACGCTCGCCCAGGCACACATTATGAACATGTTGCTGCGAGGATGACAAACCCTGTGCCTAACGTCTGAGATTGTACAGACGTCTGCTAGCAGATTGGAGGATCCGTGAACAGAACATCATTTATATAAACGTCAGATCGCAGATTGGTAGCAGGTGTATTAGCAGCGGTACAGGTGAAACACAAGCAACACAAGAAAGAAGAAACAGTGAGTGTAAGAAAGAAAGAAAGAAAGAAAGATTGAAAGAAAGAAAGGCACATGCATAGAGATGGAGAGAGTGACAGATGGGGGAGGGGGGGGGGTGAGAGAAGAGAGAGAGGGGGGAGGAGTACACATTCTTTAAGGGTGTAGTTGTGAATTACACAAACCGAAAAGAGAGAGAGAGTGAAAAGAGAGAGAGAGAGAGAGAGAGAGAGAGAGAGAGAGAGAGAGGGAGAGAGAGAGAGAGCAAGAGAGAGAGAAAAGAGAGAGAGAAAAGGGACAGCGAGAAAATGAAAAGAGAGAAAAGGGAGAGAGAGAAACGGAGAGAGAGAAAGAGAGAGAGAAAAGGGAAAGAGAGAAAGTGAGTGAAAGAAAGAAAAGGGAGTGAGAAAAATGAAGAGAGAAAAGGAAGAGAGAGCGAGATAATGGAGAGAGAGAGAGAGAGAGAGCAGGGAGAGAAAAAAGGGAAAGAGTGAGAAAATGGAAAGAGAGATAGATAGATAGAGAGAAAGAGAGAGAGAGAGAGAGAGAGAGAGAGAGAGAGAGAGAGAGAGAGATGTAATTAGAGTTAATTGTGAATGACACAAACCTAAAAGAGAGAGAGAGAAAGAAAGAGAGAGAGAGAGAGAGAGAGAGAGAGAGAGAGAGAGAGAGAGAGAGAGAGAGAGAGAGAGAGAGAGAGAGAATAGAGTTAGAGAGAATAAGAAAAGAAAGAAAAAAAAGTACAGGGAAAGAGAGAAAAGTGGGACAGACAAAAAGAAGAGAGAGAGAGGGAGGGGGGAGTATATGTTCTTTCAGGGTTAAATTGTGAAGAAACAAATCGAAAAGGGGGGAGGAGAGAGTGAGAAGAAGAAGAAGAAGAAGAAGAAGAAGAAGAAGAAGAAGAAGAAGAAGAAGAAGAAGAAGAAGAAGAAGAAGAAGAAGAAGAAGACGAAGAAGAAGAAGGAGAAGAAGAAGAAGAAGAAGAAGAAGAAGAAGAAGACGAAGAAGAAGAAGAAGAAGAAGAAGAAGAAGAAGGAAAGAAAGGTGGAATTGAGAAAGGAGAGAGAGAGAGAGAGCGAGCGAGCGAGAGAGAGAGAGAGAGAGAGAGAGAGAGAGAGAGAGAGAGAGAGAGAGAGAGAGAGAGAGAGAGAAAGAAAGAGAGAGTGAGAGAGAGAGCGAGAGAGAGAAAGAGCGAGAGAGAGGAGTACGCAATTATTTTCTGCCAGTCGGGCAGGCAGGCAGGCTGGCAGGCAGGCAGGAGGGCAGGCAGGGGCAGGCAGGAGGGTGGGTTAGCAGGAAAGCAGGCAGACAGGCTTGTTAGATAACTAAGCAGCAGGTTGACGCAGATACAGTTATCTAGTGAAAATTGTTGGGTCTCAAGAAGATATGTAAGGAACATAGTTGCAGCCTGTAGAAATAGCCACAGGGAAAATAGTTTGGGTAACGAGAAGGTATACTAGGAAAATAGTTGGAGTTGCAAGTAAGTGCAAAACGAAAACAGTTGGAGTCAGAAGAAACTGATCAAGGAAAACAGTTGGAGTCAGAAGACATTGATCAAGGAAAACAGTTGGAGTCAGAAGAAAGTGTTTAAGGAAAATAGTTGATTTAACAAGAACGTGCTAGAAGAAAAGAGCTGCGGTGCTGTCACAAAGATATACAGCATACACATGTTGAAATCCAACACACATGCGGATAATAGTGTCATAGAGTGTAGGTAGGTAGAGAATACATAGAGTATAGGTAGGTAGAGAATACATAGAGTATAGGTAGGCAGAGAATACATAGAGTAAAGGTAGGTAGAGAATACATAGAGTAAAGGTAGGTAGAGAATACATAGAGTGTAGGTAGGTAGAGAATACATAGAGTATAGGTAGGTAGAGAATACATATAGTATAGGTAGGTAGAGAATACATAGAGTATAGGTAGGTAGAGAATACATAGAGTATAGGTAGGTACAGAATACATATAGTATAGGTAGGTAGAGAATACATATAGTATAGGTAGGTAGAGAATACATATAGTATAGGTAGGTAGAGAATACATAGAGTATAGGTAGGTAGAGAATACATATAGTATAGGTAGGTAGAGAATACATAGAGTATAGGTAGGTAGAGAATACATAGAGTATAGGTAGGTAGAGAATACATAGAGTATAGGTGGGTAGAGAATACATAGAGTATAGGTAGGTAGAGAATACATATAGTATAGGTAGGCAGAGAATACATATAGTATAGGTGGGTAGAGAATACATAGAGTATAGGTAGGTAGAGAATACATATAGTATAGGTGGGTAGAGAATACATAGAGTATAGGTAGGTAGAGAATACATATAGTATAGGTAGGTAGAGAATACATATAGTATAGGTGGGTAGAGAATACATAGAGTATAGGTAGGTAGAGAATACATATAGTATAGGTAGGTAGAGAATACATAGAGTATAGGTAGGTAGAGAATACATAGAGTATAGGTAGGTAGAGAATACATAGAGTATAGGTAGGTAGAGAATACATAGAGTATAGGTAGGTAGAGAATACATATAGTATAGGTAGGTAGAGAATACATATAGTATAGGTAGGTAGAGAATACATATAGTATAGGTAGGTAGAGAATACATATAGTATAGGTGGGTAGAGAATACATATAGAATAGGTAGGTAGAGAATACATATAGTATAGGTAGGTAGAGAATACATATAGTATAGGTGGGTAGAGAATACATAGAGTATAGGTAGGTAGAGAATACATATAGTATAGGTGGGTAGAGAATACATAGAGTATAGGTAGGTAGAGAATACATATAGTATAGGTAGGTAGAGAATACATATAGTATAGGTGGGTAGAGAATACATAGAGTATAGGTAGGTAGAGAATACATATAGTATAGGTAGGTAGAGAATACATAGAGTATAGGTAGGTAGAGAATACATAGAGTAAAGGTAGGTAGAGAATACATAGAGTATAGGTAGGTAGAGAATACATAGAGTATAGGTAGGTAGAGAATACATATAGTATAGGTAGGTAGAGAATACATATAGTATAGGTAGGTAGAGAATACATAGAGTATAGGTAGGTAGAGAATACATAGAGTATAGGTAGGTAGAGAATACATAGAGTATAGGTAGGTAGAGAATACATAGAGTATAGGTAGGTAGAGAATACATAGAGTATAGTTAGGTAGAGAATACATATAGTATAGGTAGGTAGAGAATACATAGAGTATAGGTAGGTAGAGAATACATAGAGTATAGTTAGGTAGAGAATACATATAGTATAGGTAGGTACAGAATACATAGAGTATAGGTAGGTAGAGAATACATAGAGTATAGGTAGGTAGAGAATACATAGAGTATAGGTAGGTAGAGAATACATATAGTATAGTTAGGTAGAGAATACATATAGTATAGGTAGGTAGAGAATACATAGAGTATAGTTAGGTAGAGAATACATATAGTATAGGTAGGTAGAGAATACATAGAGTATAGGTAGGTAGAGAATACATAGAGTATAGTTAGGTAGAGAATACATATAGTATAGGTAGGTAGAGAATACATAGAGTATAGTTAGGTAGAGAATACATATAGTATAGGTAGGTAGAGAATACATATAGTATAGTTAGGTAGAGAATACATATAGTATAGGTAGGTAGAGAATACATATAGTATAGTTAGGTAGAGAATACATATAGTATAGGTAGGTAGAGAATACATATAGTATAGGTAGGTAGAGAATACATAGAGTATAGTTAGGTAGAGAATACATAGAGTATAGGTAGGTAGAGAATACATAGAGTATAGTTAGGTAGAGAATACATATAGTATAGGTAGGTAGAGAATACATAGAGTGTAGGTGGGTAGAGAATACATAGAGTATAGGTGGGTAGAGAATACATATAGTATAGGTAGGTAGAGAATACATATAGTATAGGTAGGTACAGAATACATATAGTATAGGTAGGTACAGAATACATATAGTATAGGTAGGTAGAGAATACATAGAGTATAGTTAGGTAGAGAATACATATAGTATAGGTAGGTAGAGAATACATAGAGTATAGTTAGGTAGAGAATACATATAGTATAGGTAGGTAGAGAATACATAGAGTATAGGTAGGTAGAGAATACATAGAGTATAGGTAGGTAGAGAATACATAGAGTATAGTTAGGTAGAGAATACATATAGTAAAGGTAGGTAGAGAATACATAGAGTATAGGTAGGTAGAGAATACATAGAGTATAGTTAGGTAGAGAATACATAGAGTATAGGTAGGTAGAGAATACATAGAGTATAGTTAGGTAGAGAATACATAGAGTATAGGTAGGTAGAGAATACATAGAGTATAGTTAGGTAGAGAATACATAGAGTATAGGTAGGTAGAGAATACATAGAGTATAGTTAGGTAGAGAATACATAGAGTATAGGTAGGTAGAGAATACATAGAGTATAGTTAGGTAGAGAATACATATAGTATAGGTAGGTAGAGAATACATAGAGTATAGTTAGGTAGCGAATACATAGAGTATAAGTAGGTAGAGAATACATAGAGTATAGTTAGGTAGAGAATACATATAGTATAGGTAGGAAGAGAATACACAGAGTATAGGTAGGTAGAGAATACATAGAGTATAGGTAGGTAGAGAATACATAGAGTATAGTTAGGTAGAGAATACATATAGTATAGGTAGGTACAGAATACATAGAGTATAGGTAGGTAGAGAATACATAGAGTATAGTTAGGTAGAGAATACATATAGTATAGGTAGGTACAGAATACATATAGTATAGGTAGGTAGAGAATACATATAGTATAGGTAGATAGAGAATACATATAGTATAGGTAGGTAGAGAATACATATAGTATAGGTAGGTAGAGAATACATATAGTATAGTTAGGTAGAGAATACATATAGTATATGTAGGTAGAGAATACATATAGTATAGGTAGGTACAGAATACATATAGTATATGTAGGTAGAGAATACATAGAGTATAGGTGGGTAGAGAATACATATAGTATAGGTAGGTAGAGAATACATATAGTATAGGTAGGTAGAGAATACATAGTGTATAGGTAGGTAGAGAATACATAGAGTATAGGTAGGTAGAGAATACATATAGTATAGGTGGGTAGAGAATACATAGAGTATAGGTGGGTAGAGAATACATATAGTATAGGTACGTAGAGAATACATAGAGTATAGGTGGGTAGAGAATACATATAGTATAGGTGGGTAGAGAATACATAGAGTATAGGTGGGTAGAGAATACATATAGTATAGGTAGGTAGAGAATACATAGAGTATAGGTAGGTAGAGAATACATAGAGTATAGGTAGGTAGAGAATACATAGATTATAGGTGGGTAGAGAATACATATAGTATAGGTAGGTAGAGAATACATAGAGTATAGGTGGGTAGAGAATACATATAGTATAGGTGGGTAGAGAATACATAGAGTATAGGTGGGTAGAGAATACATATAGTATAGGTAGGTAGAGAATACATAGAGTATACGTAGGTAGAGAATACATAGAGTATAGGTGGGTAGAGAATACATATAGTATAGGTAGGTAGAGAATCTATAGAGTATAGGTGGGGGGAGAATACATATAGTATAGGTAGGTAGAGAATACATAGAGTATAGGTAGGTAGAGAATACATAGAGTATAGGTAGGTAGAGAATACATAGAGTATAGTTAGGTAGAGAATACATATAGTATAGGTAGGTAGAGAATACATAGAGTATAGGTAGGTAGAGAATACATAGAGAATAGGTAGGTAGAGAATACATAGAGTATAGGTATGTAGAGAATACATAGAGTATAGGTAGGTAGAGAATACATAGAGTATAGGTAGGTAGAGAATACATAGAGTATAGGTAGGTAGAGAATACATAGAGTATAGGTGGGTAGAGAATACATAGAGTATAGGTAGGTAGAGAATACATAGAGTATAGGTGGGTAGAGAATACATAGAGTATAGATGGGTAGAGAATACATAGAGTATAGGTGGGTAGAGAATACATAGAGTATAGGTACACATAAAATAGAAATAATATAGGTATTCATAGACTAGTCAGAATATAGGTAGACATATAACACACAGAATATAGGTAGGCAGAGAATACACAGAATATTGGTAGACAGAGAGTACACATAGTGTAGGTAAGTAGAGATTACACATAATTTATAGTAAGTTCAAAGTAACGGTCACATTTACGCCTCTCCACAAACACCGGGCATATGTTGACAGACTCGCATCTTCATAGACCAATTAGCACTCTCGTGAGTGATGTGATTAGTATCTCGACGGCTGCCAAGGCTTTCCAAGATCTTCTGGCACCCATCTTCAGCTAGATCAGCTCAAGTCTGTTCTTGTGAAATTAGAATCCGCCCCTATGTGGTACGAATCCATGGGCACTGGGCCGATAGGCGAGAGCTGTAGAAAACATGGGTCCTCTAGCTCGATCTGTAGAAAACATGGGCCCACAAGCGAGACCTGTAGAAAACATGGGCCCACAAGCGAGAGCTGTAGAAATCATTGACCGGTTGGTGAAGGCTGTAGAAAACATAGGCCGACAGGCTACAGCTGTAAAAAACATGGGATGGCAGGCGAGGGCTGTGGAAAACATGGGCCGGCAGGCGAGAGCTGGAGAAAACATGTTCCGACAGAGAATCCAACTGTCTGGACATCAAAGAATCAAATCCCCAAGTTGACCAGCTGCAAGCGTGTTGCAACCTCGGTGATCATGTGAACGAGTCAGATTCGGATCTTGGTGTTGCCACTAAATCGTTCAATGTTTATGTTGTCTAGTTCATTGGTGGGTAACGTTCGGCCCGTAACCAGTATAAGGTCATCGAAATCATTTGATGAGTGCCTGCTGAGATAAGCGCAGTCAAAACTCGAAATTCAAAACATCTAAGAGTTTAGTTTTTCCACAGTAACGTACATTTATTTTAAGTGTTATCGAAATAATAACATACTGCTGTTCCGGTCCCCAACATGGCGTCTATGCATTGAACGGTTAAATCCTCTAGCGTGTTTATGCTTGTGGCATCGGTTTGCATTCGCATTTTCCTCACGTTGGACTGGTGGTACATGGTTACGTCGCCCTGCTACTGAGAGTGCGTGTCGCGACACTGTGAGCTGTGAGATTCTTGTGGAATGCTTTTACATCTGTCTGCTGTTGTTTGCACAGCATGTTCGGAACAATGGCCGGCTGTCTCTGAATTGACTTGTTTGCCTTTTCCTCATGTTTGGCTGGTAGTACATGGTTCCGTCGCTCTGCTACTGAGTGCGTGCGTGGGCGACATTGTGAGCTGTGAAATTCGCGGGGAATGCTTTTACATCTGTTCTGTACAGTGACGTGCATGTTCGGAACAATTGCTACCTGCTGTTGCTGAATTGACTGATTAGACTTTTCGGTTCACGAGTGCGTTTTTCAGGAGACTCCCGTGGAGTCGGCTCTGAAGCTGAGGAGTTCGTGCTTTATGCGACACTTTCGGCGGGTCGCCATGCGGCAAAAGACCGAGCCATGTGAGAAAACCCGGGTCAATGAGGTCTGCCTGGTGACTGCCGAGTCCATCGGCGATGAACTGTGGTTTTCGTGGATTAATTTTGTGTTGGCATTCTGGCGGTGGCATTATGCACAGTGTACCTGTGTGGGCTGTTGGATTGCCGAGACTCCTGCCTATTCCACTTTTCACATTGGACAGTGGGGAGCATTTTGTGTGATATTCACTGGCACAGGAACGGAGCATAATGGGGAAGACCTGTTGCCGCGAAGTTGGAACCTCGACTAACTAATTAACTAACTAACTAACTGACTGACTGACTGACTGACTGACTGACTGACTGACTGACTGACTGACTGACTGACTGACTGACTAACTAACTAACTTGACGCATATACCTAACATCCGTTTGAGTTATGTATTTCAATATGGTTTCCGAAGAGTACTGAAAACGTCAACAGGAAATAAACTCCTTAGATGTATCACCCAGATGAGTTAGCCTGACATTTCCCTTAGTTCCCTCCGCGAACATCAACATGATGAAGAGGCATACACAGCGCACGTGCTTCTTTTTATAAACCCTCCTGGGCTGTCTGAGACCGTTGACATAATATATAAGCCTACATTATAACACGCTATATGTCGTCCATCGGGCGCGTTGGCGTAACCGATTAGACGTTTTTTCGACATTGGCCCGTGTGACGAAACGCGATTATCTGTCTTGAGTCGTCAGGATTCCGCACTATTTTGGCGCGTCATCGGGGACTTTCCCAGCTAAGAATAGACTGAGGGAAGCCGATGAAGGACTTACGATCTAGAATATTCTCGAAACACCGAAATTCGAGTAACCCGTGATGCTGGGTATCGCTCTAAATTCTCGTGCAGAGAGATCTAGAAACTCTAGGCGGGGAATGACGGTTTTCCCGAGAAAGTATCTTTTCTCGAGAAGCACTCGCTTCTAGTGCGCATTGAGTTGGCACGAAGCGGGAATGTGGCTAAATCAGTCATTCACTTACTGTCGTTGCCACAGAATAGACGCAGGCCGAATGTGAGCCGTTTTGTGTGCGTCTCCCCTCAACCATTATGCGGCTGACTGTTAGATCAAGGAAGCTGAGAAGCCCTTGAAACAGTTCGGAGCTGTCTGGAGGTCTGGTTGTCCAATACAGGTAGATAATTGTTTAAATCATTTAACTTTGTACGTGTGTTCCACACGCCATTGTTCTAACCTCATTACCTATGCGGATGTCCTTGCATACTAATTAGCAAACCGATCGATAACGCAGTTGATGGCGAATCGTGTTTGTTTACCGTGTGCTCGCGAAACAGCTGTTAGAAACGCCGTATTGTGATGTAGGCGATTTGGGTTCCAAATATGTGTACCATATTTTGACAATCGTTACATCTATTAGGTTGCTGTGTTAGAATAAAACCTAGTTACTTGTGCCGGATGGAAACCTAGATTAGTTCAGTCAGTTGCTGAAGCCCGAAGAACGGTTAGAAAACCAGGTAAGTTGGTAGGTGGAGTTTCAGACAAAATTGTGCTTAGTTACTAAGTAAAGGAAGAACTTAGTTCTGTGCCACCAGGAATGATGTAACTATGGTGTAATAACTTAATAGTGAATTCATTGTGTGGAACAGCGGATTTCTGTGTCAAGGTAAGTTGCTTTGGTGCTATATTTATATATATATATATGATGGGACATTGTGTGCATATATATTAGATCAGGGCATGTGATACTTCCTGGAGTAAGTCCGAACGCCGAATAGGTCGTCGCGAGATAACACTGCGTGCCGTCGCGATATAAATGTGCGTTCTGAAATCTTGTCTCAGCTATCCTGTCTCTTTCGTACTGGCGCTAGTGCGAGTGAATGCTCAGGTGCTGGAAGTATGGAAGGATGCTAAGGAGGCTGCATGAGACTGGGGAAATATAGAATATGGGGGAGGTAAAAGCAAGTTATGAAAGTATGTGTTGGTAGGCCAAGCCAACGATGAAGTTCCATCCATGCCAAGGCTAACCCACTTGGGGAGGACAGAACTGGAAGATTACCCTTGGAACATGTGGGGAACATGTATTCTCAAGAAGGCTTCTTGACTCTAAGGCAGAGTCTGATAAGAAGAGTTTGCTAGGGCAGGGGCAGGTGGTCCCACCAGCAAACAGGCTTGTGTACATAGTGGATGTGATCATGTCCTATTCCTATATCCCGAGGGATGGGATATTGATCCAGCTTATGTTTCTTAATGTACATTGATGATGTTAGGACCGAGTCTAGGGACTCTTTACCTATGTTTAGTTCGATTAACTTAGAACTATAATAACAGCCTTGTATCACTACTGACGTTAGCGACGACTGGTAGATGATTAGGGAGAGGTGAGACCAAAGATCAGACTCGTCATTCTGATTTCTTGCTCTGTTTGACGGGCTGTTCTGTGAGGCCAGCTGACATTTGCAAACCCATGCTATACTACTCTCCATATAGAGATAATGCTTTAGTTATATGCATAACTAAGTAGCATGACTGAGAGTTGAGTAGTTATTGGTAGGATGCATGTGGACTTATGTTTGGGCCAGTATACTCTCACCGGTCGCTCTTCCTTTTCAGGAGTTTGCCTGTTGAGGAACCAGTCAACTATAATGTTGTTGGCAGGAAACCACTTCGTGTGACAGAGCGAAGGGTTCAGTTCTTTACTTATCACGCCAGACTCAACCACATCAGGTACCCAATATTGATTCACCATGAGTGAAGGTTGCCTCAAGACATACAACCACCCTGAAGGTGCCCGTGTGAGAAGTGTTGGTTTGTGATTGTTCTGATAAATAGACGACACTCTGTTTTGCTATGAACAGTTCAGCATGTTGAGTAATCATGCTCAACGACAGGGAACACCGGTCCGTCTAGTTTGACGGGGGTTCTGCCTAAACGCAGAAGTAACTGATCTTCAGACACTTGAATGGTTCTTTGGACAGCTCTAGTGGCAGGTCTTGAGAAGAACTTCACCAAGTAGTGACTTGTGTCAAGGTAACCCGGTGGAAGGGACTATGGGATTATAGTCCAACCTGAATTGTTGCCGTGAAATAGATGTCTGATTCTATTAATGTACTGTTGCAGTATCAAGATTATCAACTGTGTTATCCAAGAACTCAGTAACATTTTAGTAGCCATATCTGATTCTACAAGCAGTGTGACTGTAGGAGACCATTGAATTGGTCCGTGACACTTTTCCATTCATGTTCCGGTGCTGTGAAAAAGGGACCATTAAATTGGTCAATACCATAGCGGTTCTGCAGTAAGACTGTGTGATGAGTGACAGACCATTAGCTTGGTCAGGGATTCGTTAAGTTCTTCGAAGTAACGACTACTTGGAGTCAAGTCCAGGAGGATTGTCTTCCAACTGGTATTGTTCGAGAAGTGTATTAACAGTGACTCCGTGGGAGTGATAGAGATGCAGTTGGTCCAGTGAAGTGTGGTCCAGCAGTGACTCTAGTGTTGTGGATCCACGCTCTGGAGACAGAGTGGTCTCCAAGGTTCTAGTCATCTCACTGGAAGGAAGCCGGGTGAGTGGCGGACCGACTGGACGGGACATCTGCATCCAATCTACTTCTCAACTCGATGAAGACACCTACATCTCTGAGTCTATCTCTACTCTATCTTCTATTTGTGTAAATAGATTCTTCTATCAGGATGTTCATTTCAGTTCTATATTCTCAAGGGTAGAATAAACTTTATGTAAGTTGACTTGCTCTTTGTATAATGATTGAGTGTGGTCTCGGACGATGCCTCAGTGTTCATTGTTCCACAGGTGTAGGTAGTTAGTGGGGGTCTAGAATCTGGAGGGGCTTGTAGACGTAATTAACTAATATGAGATCAACCACAGAGGAAAAAGGTGTATCTGCTCATCCAACCCCTGGGGCTAGAATACACGGGAGTGCCAGAGACACCTAGGGTGTGGTTCACTCTCGCTACCCAAGGTGAACTCGTCACACTCCATACAGAGTGGGGGCTCGTCCGGGATTATTCCAAGCTCTCTGTGTGTTGTAGACCTCTCACATAGTGATAGGGACTTAGTCTTTATCCTCTACTTCAGTCTACATAAGATTCTACTACTTCTACCTATCTCCTAACTGTCTGACAGACATTTGTGTTGTGGTGATTAGTTAGTACTATTGATTATTGATTCATTGTATTGCTTCACCCACACATACTTGAGTACCCACATATCATAGTCAACATGTCTACCCAAGAGTTAGACTTAGACAAAGTTCAGGAAACTGGACGTAAGTCTGGTCTAGAGGGAGATGCTTTGAAATCCTATGTGCAAGAGGTGGAAAGAAATTTTCGCCAAGAGGAAAGAGAGAGGAGGAGAGCAGAAAGAGAACTGGAAGCCAGTAAAGTGGCTCTTGAGGAAAAGAGGATAGCGGCTGATACTGAGATGAAACGGCTTGAGTTGGAAGCCGCGAAAGAAAAACGTGACCATGAGTATCGAATGAAGCTACTTGAGGCACAAGTGCCTGCTACAGGTGTAACTGATGGAGCTATGGGAGGAGGTGTACCTCCTGGCTCAGAGTCAACCAGTAGACGTGACTACCAGGCTATGAAATGGCCTTTACAGCCGTTCGAACCCGAGAAGGAAAGGATAGACCAATACTTAGAGAAGTATGAAGCCATGGCTATTGCAATGGGACTAGACAAACAGAAATGGTGTTTAAAACTTTCCCAGGGACTCCGTGCCAAAGGTTATGAGGTGTATGCACGCTTGCCACCGGGTCTACAGAATGATTACCCGGCTCTGAAAGCGGCTCTCTTGAAGAGATTCGAGATCACAGCGCACTCATACCGAAGGAAGTTTCGGACTGCGAAGCGAGAACCTGGTGAACTGTTTTCATCATACAGTGTGAGATTGAACTCATACCTTCTTAAGTGGATGGCCTTGGCCGGATTTAAAGAGGAGTATGAAAGTTTGCGTGAGTTGATGGTTGTAGATCAGATGCGAATGCAAATGTCTAAACCCTTGCGAAACTTCTTAGGTGAGAATGGGGCTGAGAGATTGGATATAGTCACCAAGTTAGCCGAAAGATACGTTGAAGTCTATGGCGAGACTGGGGATACCAGTCCAACAGATCCGAGATCGAAAGATAAGGATCAAGGTAAGTCAAAGAAGAAGTCAAAGAAGACCAAAGGTTCTGATGAACCAAAGAAACAGGTAAACTCTTTAGAGAAGATCTCTAACGTCAACCAAGGTAAGAATAGCCCACCTAGTTCTCCAAAGAGGAAGTGGAGTGAACGATGGTGCAAATTCTGCAAGTCCAGCACTCACAATACGAGTGAGTGTAGGAGTAAGCCCAAGGACTTTCACTTTGCTTGTCTTGCAGAGGTTAGGGATAGACCTTGCAGGAAAGTGAAGACGGTTGATGGGAATGGAGAACCAGAGCGACCTCCAGTGGTTGAGGAAGTAGAAGTGAATGGGCAACAGGTGTTGTGCCTCTACGACACAGGATTGCAATTTTCATCTGTAATTGCATCCCACCTGACAGGCCCAGAGCAACTCACCGGGGAGATGACGGAGATACAGCCAGCCAGTAGGAGTGCTGTAGCGCTACGTTGCCCGATTGCCAATGTGGAGATTCGGAGCAAGTACGTTACTGGACGCATTCAGGCGGCAGTCGTACCGGATCCTCTCTATCCCCTAATTCTTGGCCGGAAGTACGTGTTTCTGGGTGAACCAGAACACCCTAGCATCCATAAGTCTAGGCAGGTCAGAGGTACAGAGGAAGAGGGATCTCGAAAAGGTAAGTCTCCGAAATACTCACCCGGATGGAATGAGTAATGCTCGGAGCAAGGATGCGACGGAGTGTCCTTGTTCAGAACGGTTGCCCAACAATAAAAACCCGTTAATTCAGGGTAAGTTCAACTCTGATAACCAGTCACCGTTAATTCAGACTGGAATCAGAGAGAAGGCAGAGGGATCGTAAGTTGGTTCCTGAGAGCTTCAGAGCTAATCTGCTGCGAACGGTACATGTCAGGTCCCCAACCGGACATCTGACTGTAGGGACAACCAGTAAATGTCTATCCCGGTACTATTGGTGGCCGGGAATGACAGGCGACGTGCGCAGGTATATTAGGTCTTGTCCTGAGTGCCGTAAATGCACACTTGAGAAACGGACGAAGACGAAGATATCCTTAGAGGTTGGAGACCGAGTTCTAGTACTCCTCCCAATCGAGGGGAACGAATTCGAAATCGGGTGGCAGGGCCCATTCCTAGTGGATAAAGTGGGGCTCCACAAGCACTATGGAGTGGTGATCCTGGGAAAGTCTTCTACTTTCCATTCCAGTCTCCTCATGCGCTATGAGGGGAAACCCGATGATAAGTCTACCAGCCCAAGGGCGCAGAGATTCGCTGAAAGAACGGTTCGGGGTTCAGGTCAGGTAGCGGAAAGCCTGTCACACCATAGGCAGTCCTATATGTATGTGCAGGTACCTTCTTCGGTTCAGCCCGGTGCTCGGGGGAACATGACCGGCCAAAGGAACACCCGCAGTGCTAGCTACACTGAGAACCGTGGTCGGAAGAGGTGGGTTGTGTCAGAACAGACACAGACCCTTGGTCCCTCAATCCGACCGACTGCAATCCAGCTGGGTCCTCGAAAGGGGAAGCTGGAGTTGCAGAAGTCCAGTAAACTCTGGCAGGAACGATCGTTAAATCAGATCGAGACGGGAGCTCTGTTCCGCAAGACACTGCGAGATGCCCGATCGCAGTAGCGGAGTAGGCGTTGATCACCCGTGATACTGAATAGCTTGTCACCCCACCTAATGTGGTAAAAGTATTCTATACAATATTGACGGGTTAGACTTCCTCACCCGCCATCCGGTCTCTAAGAAGAAAGAACGAACGACATAGACAGCTTCTGCGTAGAAGTGGAACGACGGGGTCGATCCTCTTAAAGACGAAACGCGATTATCTGTCTTGGGTCGTCAAGATTCCGCACTATTTTGGCGCGTCATCGGGGACTTTCCCAGCTAAGAATAGACTGAGGGAAGCCGATGAAGGACTTACGATCTAGAATATTCTCGAAACACCGAAATTCGAGTAACCCGTGATGCTGGGTATCGCTCTAAATTCTCGTGCAGAGAGATCTAGAAACTCTAGGCGGGGAATGACGGTTTTCCCGAGAAAGTATCTTTTCTCGAGAAGCACTCGCTTCTAGTGCGCATTGAGTTGGCACGAAGCGGGAATGTGGCTAAATCAGTCATTCACTTACTGTCGTTGCCACAGAATAGACGCAGGCCGAATGTGAGCCGTTTTGTGTGCGTCTCCCCTCAACCATTATGCGGCTGACTGTTAGATCAAGGAAGGTGAGAAGCCCTTGAAACAGTTCGGAGCTGTCTGGAGATCTGGTTGTCCAATACAGGTAGATAATTGTTTAAATCATTTAACTTTGTACGTGTGTTCCACACGCCATTGTTCTAACCTCATTACCTATGCGGATGTCCGTGCATACTAATTAGCAAACCGATCGATAACGCAGTTGAGGGCGAATCGTGTTTGTTTACCGTGTGCTCGCGAAACAGCTGTTAGAAACGCCGTATTGTGATTGTAGGCGATTTGGGTTCCAAATATGTGTACCATATTTTGACAATCGTTACATCTATTAGGTTGCTGTGTTAGAATAAAACCTAGTTACTTGTGCCGGATGGAAACCTAGATTAGTTCAGTCAGTTGCTGAAGCCCGAAGAACGGTTAGAAAACCAGGTAAGTTGGTAGGTGGAGTTTCAGACAAAATTGTGCTTAGTTACTAAGTAAAGGAAGAACTTAGTTCTGTGCCACCAGGAATGATGTAACTATGGTGTAATAACTTAATAGTGAATTCATTGTGTGGAACAGCGGATTTCTGTGTCAAGGTAAGTTGCTTTGGTGCTATATTTATATATATATATATGATGGGACATTGTGTGCATATATATTAGATCATGGCATGTGATACTTCCTGGAGTAAGTCCGAACGCCGAATAGGTCGTCGCGAGATAACACTGCGTGCCGTCGCGATATAAATGTGCGTTCTGAAATCTTGTCTCAGCTATCCTGTCTCTTTCGTACTGGCGCTAGTGCGAGTGAATGCTCAGGTGCTGGAAGTATGGAAGGATGCAAGGAGGCTGCATGAGACTGGGGAAATATAGAATATGGGGGAGGTAAAAGCAAGTTATGAAAGTATGTGTTGGTAGGCCAAGCCAACGATGAAGTTCCATCCATGCCAAGGCTAACCCACTTGGGGAGGACAGAACTGGAAGATTACCCTTGGAACATGTGGGGAACATGTATTCTCAAGAAGGCTTCTTGACTCTAAGGCAGAGTCTGATAAGAAGAGTTTGCTAGGGCAGGGGCAGGTGGTCCCACCAGCAAACAGGCTTGTGTACATAGTGGATGTGATCATGTCCTATTCCTATATCCCGAGGGATGGGATATTGATCCAGCTTATGTTTCTTAATGTACATTGATGATGTTAGGACCGAGTCTAGGGACTCTTTACCTATGTTTAGTTCAATTAACTTAGAACTATAATAACAGCCTTGTATCACTACTGACGTTAGCGACGACTGGTAGATGATTAGGGAGAGGTGAGACCAAAGATCAGACTCGTCATTCTGATTTCTTGCTCTGTTTGACGGGCTGTTCTGTGAGGCCAGCTGACATTTGCAAACCCATGCTATACTACTCTCCATATAGAGATAATGCTTTAGTTATATGCATAACTAAGTAGCATGACTGAGAGTTGAGTAGTTATTGGTAGGATGCATGTGGACTTATGTTTGGGCCAGTATACTCTCACCGGTCGCTCTTCCTTTTCAGGAGTTTGCCTGTTGAGGAACCAGTCAACTATAATGTTGTTGGCAGGAAACCACTTCGTGTGACAGAGCGAAGGGTTCAGTTCTTTACTTATCACGCCAGACTCAACCACATCAGGTACCCAATATTGATTCACCATGAGTGAAGGTTGCCTCAAGACATACAACCACCATGAAGGTGCCCGTGTGAGAAGTGTTGGTTTGTGATTGTTCTGATAAATAGACGACACTCTGTTGTGCTATGAACAGTTCAGCATGTTGAGTAATCAGGCTCAACGACAGGGAACACCGGTCCGTCTAGTTTGACGGGGGTTCTGCCTAAACGCAGAAGTAACTGATCTTCAGACACTTGAATGGTTCTTTGGACAGCTCTAGTGGCAGGTCTTGAGAAGAACTTCACCAAGTAGTGACTTGTGTCAAGGTAACCCGGTGGAAGGGACTATGGGATTATAGTCCAACCTGAATTGTTGCCGTGAAATAGATGTCTGATTCTATTAATGTACTGTTGCAGTATCAAGATTATCAACTGTGTTATCCAAGAACTCAGTAACATTTTAGTAGCCATATCTGATTCTACAAGCAGTGTGACTGTAGGAGACCATTGAATTGGTCCGTGACAATTTTCCATTCATGTTCCGGTGCTGTGATAAAGGGACCATTAAATTGGTCAATACCATAGCGGTTCTGCAGTAAGACTGTGTGATGAGTGACAGACCATTAGCTTGGTCAGTGATTCGTTAAGTTCTTCGAAGTAACGACTACTTGGAGTCAAGTCCAGGAGGATTGTCTTCCAACTGGTATTGTTCGAGAAGTGTATTAACAGTGACTCCGTGGGAGTGATAGAGATGCAGTTGGTCCAGTGAAGTGTGGTCCAGCAGTGACTCTAGTGTTGTGGATCCACGCTCTGGAGACAGAGTGGTCTCCAAGGTTCTAGTCATCTCACTGGAAGGAAGCCGGGTGAGTGGCGGACCGACTGGACGGGACATCTGCATCCAATCTACTTCTCAACTCGATGAAGATACCTACATCTCTGAGTCTATCTCTACTCTATCTTCTATTTGTGTAAATAGATTCTTCTATCAGGATGTTCATTTCAGTTCTATATTCTCAAGGGTAGAATAAACTTTATGTAAGTTGACTTGCTCTTTGTATAATGATTGAGTGTGGTCTCGGACGATGCCTCAGTGTTCATTGTTCCACAGGTGTAGGTAGTTAGTGGGGGTCTAGAATCTGGAGGGGCTTGTAGACGTAATTAACTAATATGAGATCAACCACAGAGGAAAACGGTGTATCTGCTCATCCAACCCCTGGGGCTAGAATACACGGGAGTGCCAGAGACACCTAGGGTGTGGTTCACTCTCGCTACCCAAGGTGAACTCGCCACACTCCATACAGAGTGGGGGCCCGTCCGGGATTATTCCAAGCTCTCTGTGTGTTGTAGACCTCTCACATAGTGATAGGGACTTAGTCTTTATCCTCTACTTCAGTCTACATAAGATTCTACTACTTCTACCTATCTCCTAACTGTCTGACAGACATTTGTGTTGTGGTGATTAGTTAGTACTATTGATTATTGATTCATTGTATTGCTTCACCCACACATACTTGAGTACCCACATATCATAGTCAACATGTCTACCCAAGAGTTAGACTTAGACAAAGTTCAGGAAACTGGACGTAAGTCTGGTCTAGAGGGAGATGCTTTGAAATCCTATGTGCAAGAGGTGGAAAGAAATTTTCGCCAAGAGGAAAGAGAGAGGAGGAGAGCAGAAAGAGAACTGGAAGCCAGTAAAGTGGCTCTTGAGGAAAAGAGGATAGCGGCTGATACTGAGATGAAACGGCTTGAGTTGGAAGCCGCGAAAGAAAAACGTGACCATGAGTATCGAATGAAGCTACTTGAGGCACAAGTGCCTGCTACAGGTGTAACTGATGGAGCTATGGGAGGAGGTGTACCTCCTGGCTCAGAGTCAACCAGTAGACGTGACTACCAGGCTATGAAATGGCCTTTACAGCCGTTCGAACCCGAGAAGGAAAGGATAGACCAATACTTAGAGAAGTATGAAGCCATGGCTATTGCAATGGGACTAGACAAACAGAAATGGTGTTTAAAACTCTCCCAGGGACTCCGTGCCGAAGGTTATGAGGTGTATGCACGCTTGCCACCGGGTCTACAGAATGATTACCCGGCTCTGAAAGCGGCTCTCTTGAAGAGATTCGAGATCACAGCGCACTCATACCGAAGGAAGTTTCGGACTGCGAAGCGAGAACCTGGTGAACTGTTTTCATCATACCGTGTGAGATTGAACTCATACCTTCTTAAGTGGATGGCCTTGGCCGGTTTTAAAGAGGAGTATGAAAGTTTGCGTGAGTTGATGGTTGTAGATCAGATGCGAATGCAAATGTCTAAACCCTTGCGAAACTTCTTAGGTGAGAATGGGGCTGAGAGATTGGATATAGTCACCAAGTTAGCCGAAAGATACGTTGAAGTCTATGGCGAGACTGGGGATACCAGTCCAACAGATCCGAGATCGAAAGATAAGGATCAAGGTAAGTCAAAGAAGGCAAAGAAGACCCAAGGTTCTGATGAACCCAAGAAACAGGTAAACTCTTTAGAGAAGATCTCTAACGTCAACCAAGGTAAGAATAGCCCACCTAGTTCTCCAAAGAGGAAGTGGAGTGAACGATGGTGCAAATTCTGCAAGTCCAGCACTCACAATACGAGTGAGTGTAGGAGTAAGCCCAAGGACTTTCACTTTGCTTGTCTTGCAGAGGTTAGGGATAGACCTTGCAGGAAAGTGAAGACGGTTGATGGGAATGGAGAACCAGAGCGACCTCCAGTGGTTGAGGAAGTAGAAGTGAATGGGCAACAGGTGTTGTGCCTCTACGACACAGGATTGCAATTTTCATCTGTAATTGCATCCCACCTGACAGGCCCGGAGCAACTCACCGGGGAGATGACGGAGATACAGCCAGCCAGTAGGAGTGCTGTAGCGCTACGTTGCCCGATTGCCAATGTGGAGATTCGGAGCAAGTACGTTACTGGACGCATTCAGGCGGCAGTCGTACCGGATCCTCTCTATCCCCTAATTCTTGGCCGGAAGTACGTGTTTCTGGGTGAACCAGAACATCCTAGCATCCATAAGTCTAGGCAGGTCAGAGGTACAGAGGAAGAGGGTCTCGAAAAGGTAAGTCTCCGAAATACTCACCCGGATGGAATGAGTAATGCTCGGAGCAAGGATGCGACGGAGTGTCCTTGTTCAGAACGGTTGCCCAACAATAAAAACCCGTTAATTCAGGGTAAGTTCAACTCTGATAACCAGTCACCGTTAATTCAGACTGGAACAGAGAGAAGGCAGAGGGATCGTAAGTTGGTTCCTGAGAGCTTCAGAGCTAATCTGCTGCGAACGGTACATGTCAGGTCCCCAACCGGACATCTGACTGTAGGGACAACCAGTAAATGTCTATCCCGGTACTATTGGTGGCCGGGAATGACAGGCGACGTGCGCAGGTATATTAGGTCTTGTCCTGAGTGCCGTAAATGCACACTTGAGAAACGGACGAAGACGAAGATATCCTTAGAGGTTGGAGACCGAGTTCTAGTACTCCTCCCAATCGAGGGGAACGAATTCGAAATCGGGTGGCAGGGCCCATTCCTAGTGGATAAAGTGGGGCTCCACAAGCACTATGGAGTGGTGATCCTGGGAAAGTCTTCTACTTTCCATTCCAGTCTCCTCATGCGCTATGAGGGGAAGCCCGATGATAAGTCTACCAGCCCAAGGGCGCAGAGATTCGCTGAAAGAACGGTTCGGGGTTCAGGTCAGGTAGCGGAAAGCCTGTCACACCATAGGCAGTCCTATATGTATGTGCAGGTACCTTCTTCGGTTCAGCCCGGTGCTCGGGGGAACATGACCGGCCAAAGGAACACCCGCAGTGCTAGCTACACTGAGAACCGTGGTCGGAAGAGGTGGGTTGTGTCAGAACAGACACAGACCCTTGGTCCCTCAATCCGACCGACTGCAATCCAGCTGGGTCCTCGAAAGGGGAAGCTGGAGTTGCAGAAGTCCAGTAAACTCTGGCAGGAACGATCGTTAAATCAGATCGAGACGGGAGCTCTGTTCCGCAAGACACTGCGAGATGCCCGATCGCAGTAGCGGAGTAGGCGTTGATCACCCGTGATACTGAATAGCTTGTCACCCCACCTAATGTGGTAAAAGTATTCTATACAATATTGACGGGTTAGACTTCCTCACCCGCCATCCGGTCTCTAAGAAGAAAGAACGAACGACATAGACAGCTTCTGCGTAGAAGTGGAACGACGGGGTCGATCCTCTTAAAGTGGGGGCCTATGTGACGAAACGCGATTATCTGTCTTGGGTCGTCAGGATTCCGCACTATTTTGGCGCGTCATCGGGGACTTTCCCAGCTAAGAATAGACTGAGGGAAGCCGATGAAGGACTTACGATCTAGAATATTCTCGAAACACCGAAATTCGAGTAACCCGTGATGCTGGGTATCGCTCTAAATTCTCGTGCAGAGAGATCTAGAAACTCTAGGCGGGGAATGACGGTTTTCCCGAGAAAGTATCTTTTCTCGAGAAGCACTCGCTTCTAGTGCGCATTGAGTTGGCACGAAGCGGGAATGTGGCTAAATCAGTCATTCACTTACTGTCGTTGCCACAGAATAGACGCAGGCCGAATGTGAGCCGTTTTGTGTGCGTCTCCCCTCAACCATTATGCGGCTGACTGTTAGATCAAGGAAGCTGAGAAGCCCTTGAAACAGTTCGGAGCTGTCTGGAGGTCTGGTTGTCCAATACAGGTAGATAATTGTTTAAATCATTTAACTTTGTACGTGTGTTCCACACGCCATTGTTCTAACCTCATTACCTATGCGGATGTCCTTGCATACTAATTAGCAAACCGATCGATAACGCAGTTGATGGCGAATCGTGTTTGTTTACCGTGTGCTCGCGAAACAGCTGTTAGAAACGCCGTATTGTGATGTAGGCGATTTGGGTTCCAAATATGTGTACCATATTTTGACAATCGTTACATCTATTAGGTTGCTGTGTTAGAATAAAACCTAGTTACTTGTGCCGGATGGAAACCTAGATTAGTTCAGTCAGTTGCTGAAGCCGAAGAACGGTTAGAAAACCAGGTAAGTTGGTAGGTGGAGTTTCAGACAAAATTGTGCTTAGTTACTAAGTAAAGGAAGAACTTAGTTCTGTGCCACCAGGAATGATGTAACTATGGTGTAATAACTTAATAGTGAATTCATTGTGTGGAACAGCGGATTTCTGTGTCAAGGTAAGTTGCTTTGGTGCTATATTTATATATATATATATATGATGGGACATTGTGTGCATATATATTAGATCATGGCATGTGATACTTCCTGGAGTAAGTCCGAACGCCGAATAGGTCGTCGCGAGATAACACTGCGTGCCGTCGCGATATAAATGTGCGTTCTGAAATCTTGTCTCAGCTATCCTGTCTCTTTCGTACTGGCGCTAGTGCGAGTGAATGCTCAGGTGCTGGAAGTATGGAAGGATGCAAGGAGGCTGCATGAGACTGGGGAAATATAGAATATGGGGGAGGTAAAAGCAAGTTATGAAAGTATGTGTTGGTAGGCCAAGCCAACGATGAAGTTCCATCCATGCCAAGGCTAAACCACTTGGGGAGGACAGAACTGGAAGATTACCCTTGGAACATGTGGGGAACATGTATTCTCAAGAAGGCTTCTTGACTCTAAGGCAGAGTCTGATAAGAAGAGTTTGCTAGGGCAGGGGCAGGTGGTCCCACCAGCAAACAGGCTTGTGTACATAGTGGATGTGATCATGTCCTATTCCTATATCCCGAGGGATGGGATATTGATCCAGCTTATGTTTCTTAATGTACATTGATGATGTTAGGACCGAGTCTAGGGACTCTTTACCTATGTTTAGTTCGATTAACTTAGAACTATAATAACAGCCTTGTATCACTACTGACGTTAGCGACGACTGGTAGATGATTAGGGAGAGGTGAGACCAAAGATCAGACTCGTCATTCTGATTTCTTGCTCTGTTTGACGGGCTGTTCTGTGAGGCCAGCTGACATTTGCAAACCCATGCTATACTACTCTCCATATAGAGATAATGCTTTAGTTATATGCATAACTAAGTAGCATGACTGAGAGTTGAGTAGTTATTGGTAGGATGCATGTGGACTTATGTTTGGGCCAGTATACTCTCACCGGTCGCTCTTCCTTTTCAGGAGTTTGCCTGTTGAGGAACCAGTCAACTATAATGTTGTTGGCAGGAAACCACTTCGTGTGACAGAGCGAAGGGTTCAGTTCTTTACTTATCACGCCAGACTCAACCACATCAGGTACCCAATATTGATTCACCATGAGTGAAGGTTGCCTCAAGACATACAACCATCCTGAAGGTGCCCGTGTGAGAAGTGTTGGTTTGTGATTGTTCTGATAAATAGACGACACTCTGTTTTCTATGAACAGTTCAGCATGTTGAGTAATCATGCTCAACGACAGGGAACACCGGTCCGTCTAGTTTGACGGGGGTTCTGCCTAAACGCAGAAGTAAATGATCTTTCAGACACTTGAATGGTTCTTTGGACAGCTCTAGTGGCAGGTCTTGAGAAGAACTTCACCAAGTAGTGACATGTGTCAAGGTAACCCGGTGGAAGGGACTATGGGATTATAGTCCAACCTGAATTGTTGCCGTGAAATAGATGTCTGATTCTATTAATGTACTGTTGCAGTATCAAGATTATCAACTGTGTTATCCAAGAACTCAGTAACATTTAGTAGCCATATCTGATTCTACAAGCAGTGTGACTGTAGGAGACCATTGAATTGGTCCGTGACACTTTTCCATTCATGTTCCGGTGCTGTGATAAAGGGACCATTAAATTGGTCAATACCATAGCGGTTCTGCAGTAAGACTGTGTGATGAGTGACAGACCATTAGCTTGGTCAGTGATTCGTTAAGTTCTTCGAAGTAACGACTACTTGGAGTCAAGTCCAGGAGGATTGTCTTCCAACTGGTATTGTTCGAGAAGTGTATTAACAGTGACTCCGTGGGAGTGATATAGATGCAGTTGGTCCAGTGAAGTGTGGTCCAGCAGTGACTCTAGTGTTGTGGATCCACGCTCTGGAGACAGAGTGGTCTCCAAGGTTCTAGTCATCTCACTGGAAGGAAGCCGGGTGAGTGGCGGACCGACTGGACGGGACATCTGCATCCAATCTACTTCTCAACTCGATGAAGATACCTACATCTCTGAGTCTATCTCTACTCTATCTTCTATTTGTGTAAATAGATTCTTCTATCAGGATGTTCATTTCAGTTCTATATTCTCAAGGGTAGAATAAACTTTATGTAAGTTGACTTGCTCTTTGTATAATGATTGAGTGTGGTCTCGGACGATGCCTCAGTGTTCATTGTTCCACAGGTGTAGGTAGTTAGTGGGGGTCTAGAATCTGGAGGGGCTTGTAGACGTAATTAAATAATATGAGATCAACCACAGAGGAAAAAGGTGTATCTGCTCATCCAACCCCTGGGGCTAGAATACACGGGAGTGCCAGAGACACCTAGGGTGTGGTTCACTCTCGCTACCCAAGGTGAACTCGTCACAGCCCGAGCGCGGTTAGGTAAGAGTTCGATGCCAGCTCTCGTCGTTCGCTATGGAAGGGAAAGACTGATCACTTTTCCTCCCTGCACTCAGACCTAGACATTGTGATGGTCACATACAGAACATGCAATTTACATATTTATGAATTCAGACAATCTGCTGGCCACGAACCGGAGGAGTGATCTCGATCTCCACTGTTGTAAAGCTGTCCAAGAACTGACGGAGTGATCTCGATCTCCGCTGTTGTAAAGCTGTCCAAGAACTGAAGGAGTGATCTCGATCTCCGCTGTTGTAAAGCTGTTCAAGAACTGACGGAGTGATCTCGATCTCCGCTGTTGTAAAGCTGGCCACGAACTAAAGGAGTGATCTCGATCTCCGCTGTTGTAAAGCTGTCCAAGAACTGACGGAGTGATCTCGATCTCCGCTGTTGTAAAGCTGTTCAAGAACTGAAGGAGTGATCTCGATCTCCGCTGTTGTAAAGCTGTTCAAGAACTGACGGAGTGATCTCGATCTCCGCTGTTGTAAAGCTGGCCACGAACTAAAGGAGTGATCTCGATCTCCGCTGTTGTAAAGCTGGTCATGAACTGAAGGAGTGATCTCGATCTCCGCTGTTGTAAAGCTGTCCAAGAACTGAAGGAGTGATCTCCACTGTTGTGAAACTGTCCAAGAACTGAAGGAGTGATCTCGATCTCCACTGTTGTAAAGCTGTCCAAGAACTGAAGGAGTGATCTCAACTGTTGTGAAACTGTCCAAGAACTGAAGGAGTGATCTCGATCTCCACTGTTGTAAAGCTGTCCAAGAACTGAAGGAGTGATCTCGATCTCCACTGTTGTAAAGCTGTCCAAGAACTGAAGGAGTGATCTCCACTGTTGTGAAACTGTCCAAGAACTGAAGGAGTGATCTCGATCTCCACTGTTGTAAAGCTGTCCAAGAACTGAAGGAGTGATCTCGATCTCCACTGTTGTAAAGCTGTCCAAGAACTGGAGGAGTGATCTCAATCTCCACTGTTGTAAAGCTGTCCAAGAACTGGAGGAGTGATCTCAATCTCCACTGTTGTAAAGCTGGTCATGAACTGAAGGAGTGATCTCGATCTCCGCTGTTGTAAAGCTGTCCAAGAACTGAAGGAGTGATCTCGATCTCCACTGTTGTAAAGCTGTCCAAGAACTGAAGGAGTGATCTCGATCTCCACTGTTGTAAAGCTGGTCATGAACTGAAGGAGTGATCTCAACTGTTGTGAAACTGTCCAAGAACTGAAGGAGTGATCTCGATCTCCACTGTTGTAACGCTGGTCATGAACTGAAGGAGTGATCTCGATCTCCACTGTTGTAAAGCTGGTCATGAACTGACGGAGTGATCTCGATCTCCACTGTTGTAAAGCTGTCCAAGAACTGAAGGAGTGAACTCGATCTCCACTGCTGTAAAGCTGTCCAAGAACTGAAGGAGTGATCTCGATCTCCACTGTTGTAAAGCTGTCCAAGAACTGAAGGAGTGATCTCCACTGTTGTGAAACTGTCCAAGAACTGAAGGAGTGATCTCGATCTCCACTGTTGTAAAGCTGGTCATGAACTGAAGGAGTGATCTCAACTGTTGTGAAACTGTCCAAGAACTGAAGGAGTGATCTCCACTGTTGTAAAGCTGGTCATGAACTGAAGGAGTGATCTCAACTGTTGTGAAACTGTCCA
The DNA here is from genome assembly GCA_014155875.1 of Cepaea nemoralis. Classification (NCBI taxonomy): domain Eukaryota; kingdom Metazoa; phylum Mollusca; class Gastropoda; order Stylommatophora; family Helicidae; genus Cepaea; species Cepaea nemoralis. The sequence goes on along the minus strand of JACEFZ010020619.1, from coordinate 174,793 downwards.
AGAACTGAAGGAGTGATCTCAACTGTTGTGAAACTGTCCAAGAACTGAAGGAGTGATCTCGATCTCCACTGTTGTAAAGCTGGTCATGAATTGAAGGAGTGATCTCAACTGTTGTGAAACTGTCCAAGAACTGAAGGAGTGATCTCAACTGTTGTAAAGCTGGTCATGAACTGAAGGAGTGATCTCAACTGTTGTGAAACTGTCCAAGAACTGAAGGAGTGATCTCAACTGTTGTGAAACTGTCCAAGAACTGAAGGAGTGATCTCGATCTCCACTGTTGTAAAGCTGGTCATGAACTGAAGGAGTGATCTCAACTGTTGTGAAACTGTCCAAGAACTGAAGGAGTGATCTCAACTGTTGTGAAACTGTCCAAGAACTGAAGGAGTGATCTCAACTGTTGTGAAACTGTCCAAGAACTGAAGGAGTGATCTCAACTGTTGTGAAACTGTCCAAGAACTGAAGGAGTGATCTCAACTGTTGTGAAACTGTCCAAGAACTGGAGGAGTGATCTCGATCTCCACTGTTGTAAAGCTGGTCATGAACTGAAGGAGTGATCTCAACTGTTGTGAAACTGTCCAAGAACTGAAGGAGTGATCTCAACTGTTGTGAAACTGTCCAAGAACTGAAGGAGTGATCTCAACTGTTGTGAAACTGTCCAAGAACTGAAGGAGTGATCTCGATCTCCACTGTTGTAAAGCTGGTCATGAACTGAAGGAGTGATCTCGATCTCCGCTGTTGTAAAGCTGTCCAAGAACTGAAGGAGTGATCTCGATCTCCACTGTTGTAAAGCTGTCCAAGAACTGAAGGAGTGATCTCAACTGTTGTGAAACTGTCCAAGAACTGAAGGAGTGATCTCAACTGTTGTGAAACTGTCCAAGAACTGAAGGAGTGATCTCAACTGTTGTGAAACTGTCCAAGAACTGAAGGAGTGATCTCCACTGTTGTAAAGCTGGTCATGAACTGAAGGAGTGATCTCAACTGTTGTGAAACTGTCCAAGAACTGAAGGAGTGATCTCAACTGTTGTGAAACTGTCCAAGAACTGAAGGAGTGATCTCAACTGTTGTGAAACTGTCCAAGAACTGAAGGAGTGATCACGATCTCCACTGTTGTAAAGCTGTCCAAGAACTGAAGGAGTGATCTCAACTGTTGTGAAACTGTCCAAGAACTGAAGGAGTGATCTCAACTGTTGTGAAACTGTCCAAGAACTGAAGGAGTGATCTCCACTGTTGTAAAGCTGGTCATGAACTGAAGGAGTGATCTCAACTGTTGTGAAACTGTCCAAGAACTGAAGGAGTGATCTCGATCTCCACTGTTGTAAAGCTGGTCATGAACTGAAGGAGTGATCTCAACTGTTGTGAAACTGTCCAAGAACTGAAGGAGTGATCTCGATCTCCACTGTTGTAAAGCTGGTCATGAACTGAAGGAGTGATCTCAACTGTTGTGAAACTGTCCAAGAACTGAAGGAGTGATCTCGATCTCCACTGTTGTAAAGCTGGTCATGAACTGACGGAGTGATCTCGATCTCCACTGTTGTAAAGCTGTCCAAGAACTGAAGGAGTGATCTCGATCTCCACTGTTGTAAAGCTGTCCAAGAACTGAAGGAGTGATCTCGATCTCCACTGTTGTAAAGCTGTCCAAGAACTGAAGGAGTGATCTCCACTGTTGTGAAACTGTCCAAGAACTGAAGGAGTGATCTCGATCTCCACTGTTGTAAAGCTGTCCAAGAACTGAAGGAGTGATCTCGATCTCCACTGTTGTAAAGCTGTCCAAGAACTGGAGGAGTGATCTCAATCTCCACTGTTGTAAAGCTGTCCAAGAACTGGAGGAGTGATCTCAATCTCCACTGTTGTAAAGCTGGTCATGAACTGAAGGAGTGATCTCGATCTCCGCTGTTGTAAAGCTGTCCAAGAACTGAAGGAGTGATCTCGATCTCCGCTGTTGTAAAGCTGTCCAAGAACTGAAGGAGTGATCTCGATCTCCACTGTTGTAAAGCTGTCCAAGAACTGAAGGAGTGATCTCGATCTCCACTGTTGTAAAGCTGTCCAAGAACTGAAGGAGTGATCTCGATCTCCACTGTTGTAAAGCTGTCCAAGAACTGAAGGAGTGATCTCGATCTCCACTGTTGTAAAGCTGTCCAAGAACTGAAGGAGTGATCTCGATCTCCACTGTTGTAAAGCTGTCCAAGAACTGAAGGAGTGATCTCGATCTCCACTGTTGTAAAGCTGTCCAAGAACTGAAGGAGTGATCTCGATCTCCGCTGTTGTAAAGCTGGTCATGAACTGAAGGAGTGATCTCGATCTCCACTGTTGTAAAGCTGTCCAAGAACTGGAGGAGTGATCTCGATCTCCACTGTTGTAAAGCTGTCCAAGAACTGGAGGAGTGATCTCAATCTCCACTGTTGTAAAGCTGTCCAAGAACTGAAGGAGTGATCTCGATCTCCGCTGTTGTAAAGCTGGTCATGAACTGAAGGAGTGATCTCGATCTCCACTGTTGTAAAGCTGTCCAAGAACTGGAGGAGTGATCTCCGCTGTGGTAAGCTGTCCAAGAACTGGAGGAGTGATCTCAATCTCTACTGTTGTAAAGTTGTCCAAGAACTGGAGGAATGATCTCGATCTCCACTGTTGTAAAGCTGTCCAAGAACTGGAGGAGTGATCTCAATCTCCACTGTTGTAAAGCTGTCCAAGAACTGGAGGAGTGATCTCGATCTCCACTATTGTAAAGCTGTCCAAGAACTGGAGGAGTGATCTCAATCTCCACTGTTGTAAAGCTGTCCAAGAACTGGAGGAGTGATCTCAATCTCCACTGTTGTAAAGCTGTCCAAGAACTGGAGGAGTGATCTCCGCTGTGGTAAGCTGTCCAAGAACTGGAGGAGTGATCTCAATCTCCACTGTTGTAAAGTTGTCCAAGAACTGGAGGAATGATCTCAATCTCCACTGTTGTAAAGCTGTCCAAGAACTGGAGGAGTGATCTCGATCTCCACTGTTGTAAAGCTGTCCAAGACCTGGAGGAGTGATCTCGATCTCCACTGTTGTAAAGCTGTCCAAGAACTGACGGAGTGATCACGATCTCCACTGTTGTAACGCTGACCACGAACTGAAGTAGTGATCTCGATCTCCACTGTTGTAAAGCTGTCCAAGAACTGAAGGAGTGATCACGATCTCCACTGTTGTAAAGCTGGTCATGAACTGAAGTAGTGATCTCGATCTCCACTGTTGTAAAGCTGGTCATGAACTGAAGGAGTGATCACGATCTCCACTGTTGTAAAGCTGGTCATGAACTGAAGTAGTGATCTCGATCTCCACTGTTGTAAAGCTGGTCATGAACTGAAGGAGTGATCACGATCTCCACTGTTGTAAAGCTGGTCATGAACTGAAGGAGTGATCACGATCTCCACTGTTGTAAAGCTGGTCATGAACTGAAGGAGTGATCACGATCTCCACTGTTGTAAAGCTGTCCAAGAACTGACGGAGTGATCTCGATCTCCGCTGTTGTAACGCTGGTCATGAACTGAAGGAGTGATCTCGATCTCCGCTGTTGTAACGCTGGTCATGAACTGAAGGAGTGATCTCGATCTCCGCTGTTGTAACGCTGGTCATGAACTGAAGGAGTGATCTCGATCTCCACTGTTGTAAAGCTGTCCAAGAACTGACGGAGTGATCTCGATCTCCGCTGTTGTAACGCTGGTCATGAACTGAAGGAGTGATCTCGATCTCCACTGTTGTAAAGCTGTCCAAGAACTGAAGGAGTGATCACGATCTCCACTGTTGTAAAGCTGGTCATGAACTGAAGGAGTGATCACGATCTCCACTGTTGTAAAGCTGGTCATGAACTGAAGGAGTGATCTCGATCTCCACTGTTGTAAAGCTGGTCATGAACTGAAGGAGTGATCTCGATCTCCACTGTTGTAAAGCTGGTCATGAACTGAAGGAGTGATCTCGATCTCCACTGTTGTAAAGCTGGTCATGAACTGAAGGAGTGATCTCGATCTCCACTGTTGTAAAGCTGGTCATGAACTGAAGGAGTGATCTCGATCTCCACTGTTGTAAAGCTGGTCATGAACTGAAGGAGTGATCTCGATCTCCACTGTTGTAAAGCTGGTCATGAACTGAAGGAGTGATCTCGATCTCCACTGTTGTAAAGCTGGTCATGAACTGAAGGAGTGATCTCGATCTCCACTGTTGTAAAGCTGGTCATGAACTGAAGGAGTGATCTCGATCTCCACTGTTGTAAAGCTGGTCATGAACTGAAGGAGTGATCACGATCTCCACTGTTGTAAAGCTGTCCAAGAACTGACGGAGTGATCACGATCTCCACTGTTGTAAAGCTGTCCAAGAACTGACGGAGTGATCACGATCTCCACTGTTGTAAAGCTATCCAAGAACTGACGGAGTGATCACGATCTCCACTGTTGTAAAGCTGTCCAAGAACTGACGGAGTGATCTCGATCTCCGCTGTTGTAAAGCTGTCCAAGAACTGACGGAGTGATCTCGATCTCCGCTGTTGTAAAGCTGTCCAAGAACTGACGGAGTGATCTCGATCTCCGCTGTTGTAAAGCTGTCCAAGAACTGACGGAGTGATCTCGATCTCCGCTGTTGTAAAGCTGTCCAAGAACTGACGGAGTGATCTCGATCTCCGCTGTTGTAAAGCTGTCCAAGAACTGACGGAGTGATCTCGATCTCCGCTGTTGTAAAGCTGTCCAAGAACTGACGGAGTGATCTCGATCTCCACTGTTGTAAAGCTGTCCAAGAACTGACGGAGTGATCTCGATCTCCGCTGTTGTAAAGCTGCCCAAGAACTGAAGGAGTGATCTCGATCTCCACTGTTGTAAAGCTGTCCAAGAACTGAAGGAGTGATCTCGATCTCCGTTGTTGTAAAGCTGTCCAAGAACTGACGGAGTGATCACGATCTCCACTGTTGTAAAGCTTTCCAAGAACTGACGGAGTGATCACGATCTCCGCTGTTGTAACGCTGGTCATGAACTGGAGGAGTGATCTCGATCTCCGCTGTTGTAACGCTGGTCATGAACTGACGGAGTGATCACGATCTCCACTGTTGTAAAGTTGTCCAAGAACTGACGGAGTGATCTCGATCTCCGCTGTTGTAAAGCTGTCCAAGAACTGACGGAGTGATCTCGATCTCCGCTGTTGTAAAGCTGTCCAAGAACTGACGGAGTGATCTCGATCTCCACTGTTGTAAAGCTGTCCAAGAACTGACGGAGTGATCACGATCTCCACTGTTGTAAAGCTGTCCAAGAACTGACGGAGTGATCTCGATCTCCGCTGTTGTAACGCTGGTCATGAACTGGAGGAGTGATCTTGATCACATTGCATACCAAAAGTAGATTCCTGCAGTGGGGCTAGATTTGTCTGTTTTATGTTATCTATTGTAGGTCCTGTTGTCTATTGTAGGTCCTGTCTTATGTTGTCTATTGTAGGTCATGTTGTCTATTGTAGGTCCTGTTGTCTATTGTAGGTCCTGTCTTATGTTGTCTATTGTACGTCCTGTTTATGTTGTCTATTGTAGGTCCTGTTCAAGACGTTGCCACCAACCCCAGGTTTATCTTATAGACAATTTAACGTCCAGTAGCTTCCCTGCTGCAACAAGGACGAGAAGTCAACATTTCAGTATGTGTACGTGTTGAACCCGCTACCTCAGTATCAGCATGCCGGAAATGTTAGAATGGGCTTCCTTATCCTTTCGACCATGCTGACACCTGACCTCGTCACCTTTGTATCCTGTTATACATTCGTTTGCCGAGAATATCAGCGATGATTTCTCCGTTATTATTATTACCTATTCCTTCTACACACTCATTCATTCAGTAGCATGTCCCTTGCAGAACTTCGCTCCCGTTACAACCTTCCGGAAAACTTCTCGGTCATAAGCTAAGAACGCCGGGTTCTCCTTCGGGAGACCCAGGTTCGAATCCTCGGTAAGTTGTGGATTTTATTTCTGTCGGGGGAAAAAAAGAAAAGGAAGTGTCTATTCGCAGGGCCCTGCGAATAAACAACGCGTCTATTCGCAGGGCACGGACGGCCCTGCGAATAAACAAAGCGTCTATTCGCAGGGCACGGCTGGTCACGTGATTTAACGTAAGTTTGCGGCTATATTATACATTTTCGTTGATTGGAAGTCGTGTCGTCAGTGGCATAGTTGATAGTGTTTCCGCCAGATGGGTGGGAGCTCGAGGTTCGTTTCCTTGCCGGACATTTTTTTTTTTAATTGTTCAGCAATTCATTGGATGAAAGTCAAAAGTCAATCGTTCGTTTCCTTGCCGGACAATGTTTTTTTTAATAATTTTTCAGCAATTCATTGGGTGAAAGTCAATCCTTCATCTCTTTGGGTATTTAGAATTGTGTTGTTTAAAGTGAGTGTAATTTAGTTAGTACCAGTTTCTCCAGTATTGGTCCTCGTTGCTTTGCACTACGGCAATTCCAATACCCAACCCACACATTTTTGAGTCCCAAACGATCCGTTTTCCTTCTACCCCTTCTGGCTCCAGCCCTCTTCTTCCTTTTCCTTCCCCCTTCTCCCCTACCTCTTCTCCTCCGCTTAATTCTCTCCCCGCTGGCTGTTGTCAAAAGTATCGAGCACAAAGCACGTACTCCGTTGCTTCGGCGATAATTCTTTGTAATATTCATAGTTTTCATATTCATATTCATAGACACGAAAGTGGTTAAGTAGGCAGGTAGGTGGGTTGTTAGACAGATAGATCGTTAGAGAGGCAGATATGTGGGTAGGTAGACAGGTAGGTAGTTAAGTAAGCAGGTATGTGGGTAGCTAGGCAGGTAGGTGGATGAGTAGGTACGCAGGTAGATGAGTAGCTAGATCCAACCCGACACTCACTCGTCGATCATCTGTATTCCACCACGCCAATTCATACATCTCTTTCAACCTCTCCGTGCAATACTCTGAACAGGCAGGTTGACCGGCCGAGCGACCGAGAGAGAGAGAGAGAGAGAGAGAGAGAGAGAGAGAGAGAGAGAGAGAGAGAGAGAGAGGCAGGCAGTCAGAGATGCAGACAAATAAACAACAGATATATAAACTGGCAGACAGATAGAGAGTCAGACACACGCATACACACACACACACAGAGTCAACCAGACATACATATGCATATGGAAAGACAGACAGACAGTTTGTTAGATAGAGATTAAGATAGACATATATACAAATGGACAGATACAAGTAGGCTGATAGAGAACAAGAAATCACGCAGGTTGTCAGACAGACGGACAGACAGAAACAGAGAGACATCCAGACAGGCGGGCATGTAGAGAGACATCCAGACAGGTGGACAAATAGAGAGGCATACAGACAGGCGGACATATAGAGAGGCATACAGACATCTCTCTCTTTTCTTCTCTATCTCCCCCCCCCCCTCTCTCTCTCTTTCATGTCTTTATCACTTTTTTTATGTCTTTCAACACATCTTTCTCATATCTCACATATCTGTCTCGCACACTATCTTCATTATCTATCTCTCTCTTCTCTCTTTTCAACCCGCTTCACATATACCAGGTTTTCCTGCATTTTATATGCGTAGCATTTCCTTGTTTATTTGTTAATTCATGAGGCCAGTCAGTCGAAAGCCTGGTGTTTGTATTGCCTAACGACCCTAATTATGTCTCTCTGAGGTGACGCATATTACTGTCAGCTTGGACCAGAATTATCAGGACATAAATAGTAGGAAATAGTAGGTCGGTAACGTAAACAAAGATGAATGCCTGTAAACAGTAAGTGTACAGAAACGCAAGTTAACAATTCTTAAACTCGCCTGATATTTAAACAGCCATACTTCAACTAAGTATAAAGTATCGATTCATAGGGCCCTGCGAATAAACAAAGCGTCTATTCGTAGGGCCCTGCGAATAAACAAAGCGTCTATTTGTAGGGCCCTGCGAATAAACGCTTTGTTTATTCGTAGGGCCCTGCGAATAAACGCTTTGTTTATTCGCAGGGCCCTGCGAATAAACTCTCCCAAAAGAAAATCCTAACCTGCACAGATCACGGCGACTGCACTAGCCAGGCGGCCTTTATTCCTTAGGCTCGAGACCTCCTTTCGTCCCCTTGCCCTACACTGCAAGATACTAAAGGCAGTAGAAGACAGATGACAGATAGTAAAATTATTATTGTTACTATTATCATCATCATTATTATCATTATCGTTATTACAATTATTATTATTATTTGCATTAGTTCGGTTATTGTGGTTGGTTTTTATTAACTGCTATTTTGATTGATATTGTCTTTTGTTAATTTGATTATCATTATCCTTAGTTTTAGTTGTTTATTCATGTTGTACTCTTGTCGAGTATTATTGTTTATACTTATGTTGCCTGTGTTCTCCCGGGGATGGTGGCTTCTTGTCTTTGTATTGATACCGTCTTTTCTTTCGTTTCCTCGTTCCTAGACGGTTGTTTCAGTTGCTCTTGGTGTAGACTGTCCGCAGGATTGTACCCTGCTCTGGTAGTCTTTCTTGGTGTTGACTTTCCTCATTATTGTACCCTGCTCTGGTAGTCTTTCTTGGTGTGGACTGTTCTCATTATTGTACCTTGCTCTGGTAGTCTTTCTTGGTGTTGACTTTCCTCATTATTGTACCCTGCTCTGGTAGTCTTTCTTGTTGTGGACAGTTCTCATTATTGTACCCCTGCTCTGGTAGTCTTTCTTGTTGTGGACAGTTCTCATTATTGTACCCTGCTCTGGTAGTCTTTCTTGTTGTGGACAGTTCTCATTATTGTACCCATCCTCTGGTAGTCTTTCTTGTTGTGGACAGTTCTCATTATTGTACCCTGCTCTGGTAGTCTTTCTTGTTGTGGACAGTTCTCATTATTGTACCCTGCTCTGGTAGTCTTTCTTGTTGTGGACAGTTCTCATTATTGTACCCCTGCTCTGGTAGTCTTTCTTGTTGTGGACAGTTCTCATGATTGTACCCTGCTCTGGTAGTCTTTCTTGTTGTGGACAGTTCTCATTATTGTACCCTGCTCTGGTAGTCTTTCTTGTTGTGGACAGTTCTCATTATTGTACCCTGCTCTGGTAGTCTTTCTTATTGTGGACAGTTCTCATTATTGTACACTGCTCTGGTAGTCTTTCTTGTTGTGGACTGTTCTCATTATTGTACCCCTACTCTGGTAGTATTTCTTGGTGTGGACTGTTCTCATTATTGTACCCATCCTCTGGTAGTGTTTCTTGGTGTGGACTGTTCTCATTATTGTACCCCTACTCTGGTAGTCTTTCTTGGTGTGGACTGTTCTCATTATTGTACCCATCCTCTGGTAGTGTTTCTTGGTGTGGACTGTTCTCATTATTGTACCCCTACTCTGGTAGTGTTTCTTGGTGTGGACTGTTCTCATTATTGTACCCATCCTCTGGTAGTGTTTCTTGGTGTGGACTGTTCTCATTATTGTACCCCTACTCTGGTAGTATTTCTTGGTGTGGACTGTTCTCATTATTGTACCCCTACTCTGGTAGTCTTTCTTGGTGTGGACTGTTCTCATTATTGTACCCATCCTCTGGTAGTGTTTCTTGGTGTGGACTGTTCTCATTATTGTACCCCTACTCTGGTAGTGTTTCTTGGTGTGAACTGTTCTCATTATTGTACCCATCCTCTGGTAGTGTTTCTTGGTGTGGACTGTTCTCATTATTGTACCCCTACTCTGGTAGTGTTTCTTGGTGTGGACTGTTCTAATTATTGTACCCTGCTCTGGTAATCTTTCTTGTTGTGGACAGTTCTCATTATTGTACCCATCCTCTGGTAGTCTTTCTTGGTGTGGACTGTTCTCATTATTGTACCCTGCTTTGGTAGTCTTTCTTGGTGTGGACTGTTCTCAGGATTGTACCACTGCTCTGGTAGTCTTTCTTGTTGTGGACTGTTCTCATTATTGTACCCCTACTCTGGTAGTGTTTCTTGGTGTGGACTGTTCTCATTATTGTACCCATCCTCTGGTAGTGTTTCTTGGTGTGGACTGATCTCATTATTGTACCCCTACTCTGGTAGTCTTTCTTGGTGTGGACTGTTCTCATTATTGTACCCATTCCTCTGGTAGTGTTTCTTGGTGTGGACTGTTCTCATTATTGTACCCCTACTCTGGTAGTGTTTCTTGGTGTGGACAGTTCTCATTATTGTACCCATCCTCTGGTAGTGTTTCTTGGTGTGGACTGTTCTCATTATTGTACCCATCCTCTGGTAGTGTTTCTTGGTGTGGACTGTTCTCATTATTGTACCCCTACTCTGGTAGTATTTCTTGGTGTGGACTGATCTCATTATTGTACCCCTACTCTGGTAGTCTTTCTTGGTGTGGACTGTTCTCATTATTGTACCCATCCTCTGGTAGTGTTTCTTGGTGTGGACTGTTCTCATTATTGTACCCCTACTCTGGTAGTGTTTCTTGGTGTGGACAGTTCTCATTATTGTACCCATCCTCTGGTAGTGTTTCTTGGTGTGGAATGTTCTCATTATTGTACCCATCCTCTGGTAGTGTTTCTTGGTGTGGACTGTTCTCATTATTGTACCCCTACTATGGTAGTATTTCTTGGTGTGGACTGTTCTCATTATTGTACCCCTACTCTGGTAGTGTTTCTTGGTGTGGACTGTTCTCATTATTGTACCCATCCTCTGGTAGTGTTTCTTGGTGTGGACTGTTCTCATTATTGTACCCCTACTCTGGTAGTGTTTCTTGGTGTGAACTGTTCTCATTATTGTACCCATCCTCTGGTAGTGTTTCTTGGTGTGGACTGTTCTCATTATTGTACCCCTACTCTGGTAGTGTTTCTTGGTGTGGACTGTTCTAATTATTGTACCCTGCTCTGGTAATCTTTCTTGTTGTGGACAGTTCTCATTATTGTACCCATCCTCTGGTAGTCTTTCTTGGTGTGGACTGTTCTCATTATTGTACCCCTACTCTGGTAGTGTTTCTTGGTGTGGACTGTTCTCATTATTGTACCCATCCTCTGGTAGTGTTTCTTGGTGTGGACTGTTCTCATTATTGTACCCCTACTCTGGTAGTATTTCTTGGTGTGGACTGTTCTCATTATTGTACCCCTACTCTGGTAGTCTTTCTTGGTGTGGACTGTTCTCATTATTGTACCCATCCTCTGGTAGTGTTTCTTGGTGTGGACTGTTCTCATTATTGTACCCCTACTCTGGTAGTGTTTCTTGGTGTGAACTGTTCTCATTATTGTACCCATCCTCTGGTAGTGTTTCTTGGTGTGGACTGTTCTCATTATTGTACCCCTACTCTGGTAGTGTTTCTTGGTGTGGACTGTTCTAATTATTGTACCCTGCTCTGGTAATCTTTCTTGTTGTGGACAGTTCTCATTATTGTACCCATCCTCTGGTAGTCTTTCTTGGTGTGGACTGTTCTCATTATTGTACCCTGCTTTGGTAGTCTTTCTTGGTGTGGACTGTTCTCAGGATTGTACCACTGCTCTGGTAGTCTTTCTTGTTGTGGACTGTTCTCGTTATTGTACCCTACTCTGGTAGTGTTTCTTGGTGTGGACTGTTCTCATTATTGTACCCATCCTCTGGTAGTGTTTCTTGGTGTGGACTGATCTCATTATTGTACCCCTACTCTGGTAGTCTTTCTTGGTGTGGACTGTTCTCATTATTGTACCCATCCTCTGGTAGTGTTTCTTGGTGTGGACTGTTCTCATTATTGTACCCCTACTCTGGTAGTGTTTCTTGGTGTGGACAGTTCTCATTATTGTACCCATCCTCTGGTAGTGTTTCTTGGTGTGGACTGTTCTCATTATTGTACCCATCCTCTGGTAGTGTTTCTTGGTGTGGACTGTTCTCATTATTGTACCCCTACTCTGGTAGTATTTCTTGGTGTGGACTGATCTCATTATTGTACCCCTACTCTGGTAGTCTTTCTTGGTGTGGACTGTTCTCATTATTGTACCCATCCTCTGGTAGTGTTTCTTGGTGTGGACTGTTCTCATTATTGTACCCCTACTCTGGTAGTGTTTCTTGGTGTGGACAGTTCTCATTATTGTACCCATCCTCTGGTAGTGTTTCTTGGTGTGGAATGTTCTCATTATTGTACCCATCCTCTGGTAGTGTTTCTTGGTGTGGACTGTTCTCATTATTGTACCCCTACTATGGTAGTATTTCTTGGTGTGGACTGTTCTCATTATTGTACCCCTACTCTGGTAGTGTTTCTTGGTGTGGACTGTTCTCATTATTGTACCCATCCTCTGGTAGTGTTTCTTGGTGTGGACTGTTCTCATTATTGTACCCCTACTCTGGTAGTGTTTCTTGGTGTGAACTGTTCTCATTATTGTACCCATCCTCTGGTAGTGTTTCTTGGTGTGGACTGTTCTCATTATTGTACCCCTACTCTGGTAGTGTTTCTTTGGTGTGGACTGTTCTAATTATTGTACCCTGCTCTGGTAATCTTTCTTGTTGTGGACAGTTCTCATTATTGTACCCATCCTCTGGTAGTCTTTCTTGGTGTGGACTGTTCTCATTATTGTACCCTGCTCTGGTAGTCTTTCTTGGTGTGGACTGTTCTCAGGATTGTACCACTGCTCTGGTAGTCTTTCTTAGCGTGGGCTTTCCACATTATTGTACCCTGCTCGGATAATCCTTCTTGGTGTGGACTTCCACATTGTTGTACCCTGCTCTGGTAGAGTTAACAAGGACTTGACTGAGCTGTTGTTTCAGCAGGGATTGAAAACAATATACAAACACAAACTGGAGGACGAATTTACGAAATGCAGTTGTAGAAAACACAGAATGCTGAGTGGAAAAGCCATCAATAGCAAACAACAAAAGAACGCAACAACACAAGATGCTAAGAGGACAAGCATTCAACAGAAACAACAACAGAAGGCAACAGAAGAAGGCAACAACACACAGCCACCGAGATGACACTGCAGTGACTACATGAACTGATTAAGTGACATAACGTGATTAATCGGCTGAAGCGACTTCCAGTCATCATCATTATCATGCCCCATGCTGTGGGCGGTCATGTTTTGCCATTTCACTCGATCATCAGAGTCGTGGATCAGCTCAGTATTCCTGTCTCTACCATACAACGTGGCCAATCCATCCAGGTATTTTATTCTCCTCTGCCTTCCCCTTGTTTTCTTCCCCTCGATCTTGCCAGTTGTAACCAAGTTCTCCAATTTATTTCTTCTCCTAACGTGACCACAAAATTGTCTACGTCTAGTTTCTCTAATAAGTTTACGGTTTTCATTTATTTCTTGTGGGACTTGGTCATTGGTTTTTCTATCTGTCCATGGTATTCTTTGCATCTTCCTCAGAAACCACATTTCCACGGCTATCAGATGTTTTTCAGCTTCTCTGCTCATTGTCAACGCTTCACATACATACAAAAGCACAGGTTATATATAGCACCTCAACACTCTTTTTCTTGTTGCAAATTACATATTTTCATTGGTCAGTATGTTTTTTATCTTGCGAAAGACTGCCTTTGCCATGGCGATTCTTGTTTTAATCTCTTCAAGGCATCTCCCATCAGATGTTATAACTGTTCCGAGATAATTGTACCGATTCACTTCTTCTTCTTCAGCGTTCCGAGCCATTGAGGTTCTTTGCTGCAGATACAATCCGTCTCCATTCGTCTCTCTGGTTGACCTTCTCTTGCCGGTCACCGATTCACTTGTTAAAGAATATTCCCATTTACTTGTATATTGTATTGTGGTATTTCCTTCTTCTTAGTGACGATATAATCTGTGTCTTCTTACAATTCAATTCTAACCCTAGTTGTTCACTGTGTGCAACAATCGCATCTACTAAATGTTGCAGATCTTGCCCATTGTCTGTAATCAATACTGTATCATCTGCATACCTAATGTTATTGATGTTATGTCCCCAATGATGATTCCTTTCATATCGTCAACATTTCCTAAAACACTTTTACTGTACAGGGGAAAAAAGGAACTGGAGACATTACACATTCCTGTTGCACACCTCTTTTAATAGGCTGATATTGACCTACTTCATTATCAATCTGTATGGCAGCTTGTTGTTTCCAATATATGTTTTTTACAAGTCTAAGGTCTTTACCGTCAATTGCAGATCTGCAAGCATCTCCGTCATGTCGACATGTCTCACTTTATCGAAAGCCTTTGTGTAGTCAATAAAGCAAAGATGTAAGTCTTTGTTTACTTCAATAGAACGTTCAATTACTGTTCTCAGCATATACACAGCATTTACTGTACCCTTGCCTTCTACAAACCCACATTGTTATTCTTCTATTTCGGGTTGTATTGTCTTCCGACTTCAAGTGTCTTCTATGGCAGGAGTAGGCAAACTAGGGCCCGCGGGCCGCATGCGGCCCGGCAACTGATATTATGAGGCCCTCGAGGACATTAAGAAATTAAAAAAAAATGTTTACTTCGTTTTTAAGTTATGTTGTTGAATTTTCAGAATTTCATGCACTGTTATGATTGTTTTAACATTCTTAATAAAAATGTTTTCTAATTTTCTATTTTTGTAAACTGTCCCTGACCTTCGTAATGTAATGCGAATTTATCGATTTTAATGTGGAGAAATGTTTAGCGACATGTAAAAATTTAATAAGGATGATGTTATGAAAAAAAAGCAGATATTTCTCCGGTGAAAAGAATGATTTAATTTGCAAGAAAATATTAAATTTAACAGTATATTGCTGTTATAAATTATGCCCACATTTACAATGTTCAAATTTATTTATTTGTTGTAGTAGTCTTGATATATTTCTGAAATTTATTCTGAGTTTACTCCTTGTTTTCCGAATATTTTATTTTCTCGCACAGCCGGAAGTAGGTTTTGTTTCATTTCCTTTTTAGAGTTGTGTAAACTTCTAACTGCTTGAATTGTATTAAAACAATGAGTGTCACTAAACACCGTTTGCAAACAAGCATTTTCTTGCTTGAAGATCAACAAATCTAAGAGTAGGTCTTTATTGTTGGACTGCACCTTGCATGCTGTCATGCGAATTTCAACAAGTATACTTGCTCCAGATTTCAAGAATATTGTCAAAAATCGCATGCAGTTACATACATCTCATTAGAAATCAACAATTGTAGTGACAATGCAGTCTGTTTGTGTCTAAATTAAAGCCATTGATAGATAATTTAAAAACAAAAAAAATTATTATAATAACAATTTGTAAAATCTTATTAACAAATTAGTAAAAGTGTTGTCCATATTGTAAAATATAATGTATAAGTGTATAAGTAAAATAAAATTGCAATAATTCATTTTTTATACTGTTTAATAATCTATAGAAACTTTGGGAAATCATGGGAAATATGGGCTTTCCATCACATGTAGTACAACTCATAATAATGCTTTATCTAGACCAACAAGCAGCAGTTAGAATAGATGGCGAGACATCAGATTGGTATGACATCAAGCAAGGAGTCCGTCAGGGCTGCGTGCTGTCACCCTATTTGTTTAACCTCTACGCCGAAAATATAATGAGAAATGTAAGAGATGATATAAACAGGGAGCTATATGATGCCCTAAATATCGGCGGTCATGACATACCAGAGATTCGATATGCTGATGATACAGTATTACTATCCACAACACAGTATGGCATAGAAAACCTAATAGCTTCAACCCAATTGAATAGTGAAAATCACAACTTATATCTTCACATAGCAATAACAAAGATAATGCATACAGATAGAACTTCTATGGAGAAAGAAATATATATTTATGAGAAAAAATTGGAGGTGGTGGAAAATTTTAATATCTTGGGTCATTGATTACCAACAACGGTGACACAATGAAAGAAATTAAACGGCGACTATCAATTGCTCTTCAAAGACTAAAACAGCTGAATAAATTATGGTGTGGGACAGATAGAACTACACAAATTAGATTTTTAAGAGCATGCATCTTTCCCATTGCAACATACGCCTGTGAGACCTGGACATTACTAAACAAGCTGAACAGCGCATACATGCCTTTGAATATAAATGTTATAGACGAGTTCTAAGAATATCTTGGGTAAAGAAAAGAACAAATGCATCCATGCTGCAAGAGATGAATATTGAAGAAGGTTGGCTATTAAACATGATAAAACAATGACAATTGAACTATTTTGGTCATTTGAAACGTCACGAAAGTTTGGAGAGAACAATATTGGAGGGGTATATGCCTGGGAAGAGAGGAAGAGGAAGGCCAAAGAGAAGATGGGTGCAGGATGTGGCGGATGATCTCCAGATGGGTGTATCGGACGCGGGACATCTTGCTTATGATCGAGAGGTTTTCCGGAAGGTTGTTAAGGGAGCGAGGTTCTATAAAGGACATGCTACTGAATGAATGAATGAATGAATGAATAACCTATAAATAATTCATAATTACTTATTGTGATAGATTGCTGTAAACAAAGTGGACATAATATATATGCACCCCCCCCCCCCCCCCCCCCCACAATAGCTTTACATTTGTCAATGTGGCCCTACGCACAAAACGTTTGCTCACCTCTGTTCTATGGGATTGTATAACGCTGAAAACTTGTCACTGCATTATAATGCAACGTATATGCTACCATAATAACAACTTTAAAGTCATAACTGGGACACATCCCTACTTCAGATTGTTTGTTGAAAACAAAACAGCGTGGAGAGTTTACTCGTGATAAGTCAGTACAAGTTAACTGTTCTGTTGAAGACAAACCTTGACATTCACTTTCGGGATACACCTGAGCTGGGAAGATGTTGTCTGCTGGTGCCTCGCCATCTTGCAGGTCTTGCATGTCAGCAGCTTAAACAGCTGACTCCGGAAACGTCTGGCAGCAAAGAAGTACATAAAAAAGTTCAATGCGTGGGTGGCGTCCACCAGAAGAAACTGGACTTGTTCAAACACCGCCCAGTAGGCATCTGACTTCGTGTCACATATGCCCCTAACCCGAGGATCGGACATGATCTGGAACAGACAGCCAGGAATTGTAAACACCAGAAACAGTGCAGCTACCAGAATCATCATAAATGTGATGGCCATTTCTGCTCTTTCCGTTTCAGCAACCAATCTCTGGTTGCTTCTGGTAGCAGCTTCATTTCTGCTGTCCCGTCCACTTCCTTTTTGCAAGAGGATCCGGCGGTCACGGTGGGAAAGGTAGAGGCCCCTGATAATGCCACCAGTGAACGTTAAGATCAGCAGAAAGGGGATAAAGAGAAACAAGGCAATGTTGATCCAATACCAGATGGTTTTCCAGAAGGGAGCGAAATAGGTCATTGTAGCACATTCCCCATGGCGATGTGCAGCTCGCATGATCACAAATAAGATGCCGTAAAGCAAGAGGAAGACCCCGGCTACAGTGGCCGCACAGATGTAGCTTCTCCTTTTTGTGAAGACTGAGATTTTCTTGAGCGGGTAGCACACGGAGATGAACCGTTCGGCACAGATCAGAACCAACATCCAGTTCGCCACTGTTGCCAGGTACATGGGGAGAAACTCCATCTTGCAGCCTCCTTTCCCTAAGGGGACTGCATTTAGCACAAGCTGGTTGTAAATCAATTTAACAACTAAAGCTGAACCATCGAAGAAGGCCAACAGGGCAACAAAGAACGTAGCTGGACTCAAAGTTTGCATTGACAGCGTCGTTAAGATGGCCAGCACGTTGCCGGGAACTCCAATAGCAAAAAGGATCCATAAATAGATGGAACTGATCTGTCTGGCAATACGACATATTTCCCTGCAAATAAAAAAAATATAGAATTCGAACGCATGTACTCTCACTTTGTTTAAGGCGTAAAGGGGGTACGAACGCAATTTGTAATCCTGCATACTGCGTTCTAAACACAGCTGCGTTCGATTTGGCAGCAGGCCGCCTGGCTTTACTTGTCATACAATGGTATGAGTGCCGGTTGTTCAGAAAGCAATGATAAACTTCTGAATGTAAACTTGCCAAGAAATAACAAACAGCCATAACATGTTTGGTTTGGCTGCGACGTCCTGTAAAGGACATGCAACTAACCGTTTAGCTCCCAATTGATCTGTCCGTTTGACATAATGAAATGATGATGAGGTAGAACTCTGGAGCTCGGTGGTCATTGTGCACTGCTGCTACTGGGACCCGGCCGTTTTGACAGACGATAGTTTGCTAAACTGTGCTTCACAAAGTCATAATAACTAAAACCCATGGAGGGGACCAGGGATGGAGTTATACCATTCTATAGATAAAACCTTCTTCTTATTCTTCTTCTCCTTGTTCTACTTCATCTTCTGAATATTGCATGGTTGATAAACCAACACAGAACTGGTGTCGTTAGCCGCTACACGCTGCGGGATTTGCTAAGGAGGGGATCCGAGCACTTATGGACTGAACGGTTCGATGTGCAATGAGGATGATCTGTCGACTAACTAACTAACTAACTAACTAACTAACTAACTAACTATATTGCATGGTATCTATGCTAATGAAGCTAGCTCCACCCCAGAGATGTACTGGTGGGAACAAAATATTCCAGCCATCAGACAGGACTTGAACCAGAGTCGCTGTATTAACCGCTGCTGCTTGACACATATACATCTGACTAGTCACACCCCGAGAATCACTTTCTTAATAACACATATTTACAAATGAAGTCATGATTACGGCTAACTCTTTCTCTTACTCGAAGTCATTAATTGGAAGGAGGTTGGGCCCTATGGTGTGGTTGCTCATGTTGCTGGGTTAATGTCAGCCTCTCCCGACGACGCTTGCAGCGCTGGTGTGGCTCGGACGTGCTCGTGGTAAATCAGCTCTAGGGAGAACATAGAGAAAACATGAAAACAATGTAGGTTGTTAAACTCTTAGTGTATCGTTCGTCACCTGAAGCGTAGAGAAAAAAACTTGGAGATCTTGAAGACTTCAGAAACACACTTTGAGGGATCTGTGAAGACCGCATGCGAAGCGTCCTTTCATGAACCATGGCGTAATAGACGAATAGCAAAGGTTGATAATAAAAAAAAATGATGATGATGATAATAATAATAATAACAACAATAATAATAACAATAATAATAATGATGATAATAATAATAATAATAATAATAATAATAATAATAATAATAATAATAATGACTAATAATAATAATTAATATTAATGAAAACATAATACGAGGATTATTAGAACAAGAATCGCCATGGCGAAAGTAGCCTTTAGCAAGATGAAAAACAATCTGACCAATAAAAAGATGTCAATTGAAACGAGAAAAAGAGTGTTGAGAGGATACATAGAGCCTGTTCTTTTGTATGGATCGGAGACTTGGACAATGGGCAGTCAAGCTGAAAAACATCTGATGGCTGCAGAAATGTGGTTTCTGAGGAAAATGCAAAGAATACCATGGACAGACAGAAAAACCAATGACCAAGTACTACAGGAGACAAATGAACATCGTAAACTGATTAGAGAAATTAGACGTAGACAGTCAAAATTTTTTGGACATGTTATGAGAAGAAATGGATAGGAGAACTTGGTGACAACTGGCAAGATCGAAGGAAACAGACCAAGAGGCAGACCGAGAGGAAAATACCTGGATAGCTTGGCCACATGGCATGGACGAGACAGGAACACTGAGCTGATCCACGACACTGGTGATCGAGTGAAATGGCGAGTCATGACAGCCCACGCTTTCCGGCATGGCACATGATTGATTGATTGAATACGAGGATGAAGAGGAAGAGGAGGAAGATAAGAAAGAGGAAGCGATGGCGGCTATGTTTGTGTATATTATATGTTCTGTGAATGTTTGCGTATATTATATGTTCTGTGGAGTGTTTGTGTATATTGCACGTTCCGTGGAGTGTTTCTGTATATTATATGTTCTGTGAATGTTTGTGTATATTATATGTTCTGTGAATGTTTGTGTATATTATATGTTCTGTGAATGTTTGTGTATATTATATGTTATGTGGAATGTTTGCGTATATTATATGTTCTGTGGAATGTTTGCGTATATTATATGTTCTGTGGAGTGTTTCTGTATATTATATGTTCTGTGAATGTCTGCGTATATTACGTGTTCTGTGGAGTGTTTGTGTATATTACGTGTTCTGTGGAGTGTTTGTGTATATTATATGTTCTGTGGAGTGTTTGTGTATATTATATGTTCTGTGGAGTGTTTGTGTATATTATATGTTCTGTGGAGTGTTTGTGTATATTATATGTTCTGTGAATGTTTGTGTATATTATATGTTATGTGGAATGTTTGCGTATATTATATGTTCTGTGGAATGTTTGCGTATATTATATGTTCTGTGGAGTGTTTCTGTATATTATATGTTCTGTGAATGTTTGTGTATATTATATGTTCTGTGGAATGTTTATGTATATTATATGTTCTGTGGAATGTTTGCGTATATTATAGTTCTGTGGAGTGTTTGTGTATATTGCACGTTCCGTGGAGTGTTTCTGTATATTATATGTTCTGTGAATGTTTGTGTATATTATATGTTCTGTGAATGTTTGCGTATATTACGTGTTCTGTGGAGTGTTTGTGTATATTATATGTTCTGTGGAGTGTTTGTGTATATTATATGTTCTGTGAATGTTTGTGTATATTATATGTTATGTGGAATGTTTGCGTATATTATATGTTCTGTGGAATGTTTGCGTATATTATATGTTCTGTGGAGTGTTTCTGTATATTATATGTTCTGTGAATGTTTGTGTATATTATATGTTCTGTGGAATGTTTGTGTATATTATATGTTCTGTGGAATGTTTGCGTATATTATAGTTCTGTGGAGTGTTTGTGTATATTGCACGTTCCGTGGAGTGTTTCTGTATATTATATGTTCTGTGAATGTTTGTGTATATTATATGTTCTGTGGAGCGTTTCTGTCGCATTATTGCACACTCCGTCTTGTTCACTTCTGCACAGCACACCTTCAAAACACACTTGAATCCAGAAGCGTTCGCACCAGGAAGCATTGGAATGCTAGGAATGTGGTGTCAGCTCTAATAATAGCTGTGACACCCCGTGATGGACAGATCATGTGGTCTAAGCCTGCTCTGTTCATTGGGTAACCTAGAAGATTCGCGTCGGCGCGAAGGGTTTTGGGTTCACAGACGCTAACATTTGGCACATGCAGATCGCCAGTCCAAGAGGCCAGATGTGATTTCAGTAGGAGTCCATTTGATCTGTATGTCCCTCTGCCTGATTCATGGGGATGCTTCAGACTAAATTATGGCTGAGTTTACATATGAGTCAGGTGAGGATGACGGTGTTCGCAGATTGTCATGATCCAAAGTTGCAGAACATTGCCCAGATAGGTACAATGGATCTGTCAACCTAGAACAGATCTGTAATAAAAAGGTGCAACAGGAATCTGTGGTCAAGACCAAGATTACTCAATGAGTCCCCACTGAACTGTGCCCAAAACTGATCTGTGTTTCATGATCATTCTGATGATTGACTATGTTTGAGATTCAGGAACATTTATAAGATCACTAGGATCATTTTATACCTCACAAGAACTTGCAGATGATCAAAATCATGGCAGAAGTCTGAATGACAAATTAATAAGGAGGGACTGTGTATAGTCAGTTTTCCTTTTAGATAACACTGGAACCAGCAACAACTTCCAGAGAGGAGAGTATTTTATGAATCTCCCAGATCTTATTTTGTGTAGACTGGTTAACTCAAAGTTTTTCACTAATAAACTAACTGAAGGTTCACTAGAAGAACATTTGTGTAGTGCAGAGACAATGATAGGAAATTAGTGGTGTAGTCCAGTGATGAAATGACTGAATAACCATGAGATCTTCTGGGAGTTCTATTTTCCATGGTGTCTGTAGATCATTATTCCAAAGACTGATGTGTATTGTTCATATGATCATAATGCTTCACTGGTTTACTTCCACAGCTTTTTGGTTAATAAACAAAATTAACTTTTCCTGCATTCTTCTGTCCAGTACATTGTGGTGTGACAAAACATTTTATTATCTATGTGTTTAGTTAATGAAACTACATCACATAATGGTAGTATCTGGAACTACAGGTGACTGGGTAAACACTAATAGACAGCTAAATTCTGTCCTATTGTAATCTCCCAGGTTCCAGGTTACTCAGAAAAGGGAACTTTACATCTTATAAATTTCCATGTGACCATTTCACCTAAAAGGGAAAATGATCATAGGATGGGGGACTCTTGAGCTAAATAAGTTTCATCTTTTCGGGAAGGAAGATTTTGGAGGGAAGAAATTAACAATTCCTGGGAGACCCCTAGATTTCCAGAGCTATTATGGGACACTTTGGCTTCCAAGGACCCATCCCCTCCAAATGAAATTAGTCCCATCCTCATAGCGTTACTTCATTGTGGGGTAAGTCGAGGTGGGTGCTGCTTCCAACTCCCAACATGTCACAGTTTCTGTATATTATATGTTCTGTGAATGTTTGTGTATATTATATGTTCTGTGGAATGTTTGCGTATATTATTTGTTCCGTGGAGTGTTTCTGTATATTATATGTTCTGTGAATGTGTATATTATATGTTCTGTGGAGCGTTTCTGTATATTATATGTTCTATGAATGTTTGTGTATATTATATGTTCTGTGAATGTTTGCGTATATTATATGTTCTGTGGAGCGTTTCTGTATATTATATGTTCTGTGAATGTTTGTGTATATTATATGTTCGGCGAATGTTTGCGTATATTATATATTCTGTGGAGTGTTTCTGTATATTATATGTCCTGTGAATGTTTGCTTATATTATATGTTCTGTGGAGTGTTTGTGTATATTGCAGGTTCCGTGGAGTATTTCTGTATATTACACGTTGTGGGAGAATATTCTGTGTTTACAAAAGTTCCCAAGAGTCCTAGAAATGGCACCAGAACTGAGGAAGGCAAAATCCCAACTGCACCTCTCCGAAGTAGAGGCCTGGAAATACAATTCGTTGTATGGTTAACGCAGCTCTGGGGACTGAGCGCCCAACGGGATAGTAAGTAGAAATACTGAGGTGCGCTTTGCTGTTACCTAAAGTAACACAGAGCAGGGTACTCACTTACTCTAGAAGCTTCAGATGTTGCTAAAGATTGAGAGCGTTTTTGGATGTGGAAAGCAAAGAAAAACTACCACACTACGCATCACAAGAAACTCAAATGGAAGCCGGTAAATATTATAAAATAACTAAGGTGCCCAGAGCAGGCAGTTTACGCAATCTGGGAAAGAGAGCAATGCGAAACGAGTAAGGTTTGTAGAGATGACAGCAATAAACCTGACAGTACTACTGTGAACAGGTCTGTCATTGGGCTCAGGAAGAACGCGAGGAAAGGAAGGCAGAATGTCAGAGGTTTGTGATGCCAGGAACAGATAATTTTGGTTAGTGGGGAAGCAGCAAGAAATAAAACTGATATACTGACTCTGAATTTCCCAACACAGATGGGCGGGACAAGGATAGTTTGTGACACAAACAGGAGACACGTAGATAGAATTGTTAGAGAGAAACATGAGACATATTAATTATAAATAGAAAGAAACAGGTGACACGCTGATATATTAAGGGAAAGAAACAGGGGTAACTCTGATGTATTCAGGAAAGAAACAGGAGACACTCTGATATATTCAGGGAAAGAAACAGGAGACACATTGATATATTCTGGGCAAGAAACAGAAAACACTCTGATTATTCAGAGGAATAAACAGGTAACACTCTGATATATTCAGGGGAAAAAAATGAGACTGTCAACTGTCAAACTATCATTTACTGCCAATATAGTATCTTGCGGTGTAAGGCAGGGGGGGGGGGGGGGAGGGGCCTTTGAGCCTGGGGAATTAAAGCCGCCAGGCTAATTGTAACAAAACGCCAGTGGCCCATGTCCTCATGCCTTCTTTGGATTCGGGAAACATCGGGAAACCCCTTTCCGGAACCCTCAGTTCTCCTATCCGCTCAACTCCCTAAGAAGATAGTTCTCTTGGTTACTTTTACAACCCGATCTTCTTAAGAGAACTATTGGAAGTTTGACTTTTCTTCGGGAAAACCCGATAGGGTGCTTTGCGCCGAATACGCACTGTGGAGCTCTTTGAGCAATCAATATCCGTCTACACAACAATAGTTGGTTCTCTGCACTAGGTCTTGAAAAGTTAAAGATTTTGACATCTGTAGTGCAGCATTCTGGTGGAATTTTTAATGGTGGAGAAAGGTAAGAGTGGGTTTTATTTATTCCTGCCCGACCTTGGCCTACGAATCTCTATTGTCTCGACTGGTGAGACGAATTGGCGAAAAGCCAGTCGTGCCATATCGGGAGGGGGTCGACAGCTGGCCAACATCAGCTAGACATCTTATTCTTGGCCTAGCCTTGGAACGAATCCGAGCACTATATTTCACTCGATGATTTTGCTTGTTCCTGGCAGCGAATGGGCTGTTATTATCTTTCTTCCTACAACCTGAACTCTGTATAACGTCAGCTTTAATTAGCATCTAAACATGACATATCTACTGTCTGCCGGAATGAAGGGAGGGCTCCGTGGGGATGGGCACCACCCATCTCTGTTCTATTTACCTAAGGCGGAAGAAGGTCCGCACTGTGCTATCTCTTTCATCTTTTAGCAAATACGGTGGCCAGGTGGACCAAATATCCAGTGAGAGAAATAGACCACTTCATCTCGCTGGGAAGAACAATAAATCATCGAAACAAATTCGTTTATGCGAGGCACAGCCTGTGCATTGCAGCGACGGCTCAGGCGAGAGCAGCGGCCGGAAAGTGTAGTGTCTTCTTTCCTATTCTTAATAAGGATAGGGAACTAAACTTCGTTCCATAGCAGAACCACCACTATACTACTCGTTAAGCGGGAAAGGGGGTTAACTAAAATAACCACAGAGTGACCAAAACCTAGGGTATAGGGGCGAGCACTACCGAACCGTATAAGCCAAAAGAGGCTATAAGTAGGGCACGGAAGAGGGGTCCCGAGAACACTGAGTATGATCTACACGTTCCCCTACACATATTAAAGGAGAGGGGGAACACACATAATTACCCACACACCCCACAAGAGTGTGGTCGTGAGAAAGGCAGGGTTTGTAAGTGAGAGGGAAGCCAGGAAACGAATGTGCCCAGTACCAATAAAGGCATGGCATGAGAGAAGAGAGTGAATCTTGTATGAAGAGAATATGTAATGTGCATAGGGTCAAACGACACGACCTATACAAGCTGGAGGCCTAGTCTAGGAAAGACGCCGCCAATCCAGGACCTCTTAACAGGTCAGGCCAATTCACTCAGGTCTCCTCTATAGTTCTATTATATATATATTTACTTCATGCCAACTGATATGCTGAGACCATTAGGAGTCTCCATGTCGGCTGTACCTGAAGTTTAAGCAAGAGGCTCTCACCAATGTTTGTCCTCTCCAGGGTCCTTCTTTTGGAAGTGAAGAGAGCAGAAAGTATCGACAGGGCCTCTACGCAGAAAGCTATATTCAACTGAAGAAGCCAGGTCAAGTTATTGGCCATCCCAGGATTAATGTTACAATCTCTGGAGAATAGAAGCACAATTAGTCCTGTACGAGTGACAATCCTCAGTGATAGCTCAACTCAAGTCATCTCGTCGACGTAGGGTCGAGTGCTTTTATATTCGTGGCTGGACATGCCCCTATGTTTTATTGTCATCACCATCCTTGTCAGTGACAGTGAAAGGCACATACCCATTCCCTATTCACGAACTGTTCCCCTTCTGTCCATTCTTACCCAAAAGAGTGCCAAGTGAATTCAGGTGGCTTCGAAGCACAATGGACTGAATTTATAGAGCTGTCCGCAAAAAAACAACAACAACGGGAAGCCAGGTTCTACAGCGGCCGGTTATTCTCACCACTTACCTGGAAGGAAGGAAATGATGGCACACTCGGTGAGGTGTATGTGGACTGAACGGACAGTGTCTTAAGATTGGTCTATGGTGAAAAGCCATATGAGGCTCTGTGCCTGGACTTAAAACCTTACCCCTGTTTGTAGAGAACTATCTGTTTCAACTGCCTTGATTTCTTCCTGTGCTGTCCTTTATTAAGTTATTAAATCGAAGTTATAGTTTACTCTGACGATCGCAATGTTATATGTTGTCAGCCAGAAAGACACCTCAGGGAGTAGGCCCCGAGGTCAAAAGGGAGAGTGACAGTGAGTCCGGGGAACGGAGGAGGATTGGCAGGCAAAGACCTATCCCAGCCAGGGCTAAAGAATAATATTGAAGCATTGTGAAAGGGGTATTTGGGACCCTCCACCTAACTTGTTACACTAGTGCAGTCGCCGCCAACTGTGTAGGTTAGGATTTTCATATTCCCCCGACAGAAAAAAAAATCCCACCCCTTACCGAGGATTCGAACACGGGTCTCCTAGAGGAGAATCCGGCGTTTTAGCGGCTCGGCCAGCCGCTCCTCTAGAAAGGAGACACATTGATGTAATCAGGGAAAGAAACAGGAGATACGCTGATATATTAAGGGAAAGATTCCAATTATGTGACATAATCACCAACCATCATTTTACAGTGCGTCAACATTTACACACCAAACCAGAGAAAGTCATGCAATTGACCGCACTAATGAGGACGAACACAACTTGACACCGGAGATAGACATATGTCGTCTAATTATAGGAATTACAGTGTCTGCAACTAGAAGGATCATTGGAGGGAGCGGGTCACATCATGTTAACTTTGACCTGCGGTACGCGTTGAATATTGAAAATCGCGCACTTCTCCTACAGCAGCCTGACGACCAGTCAGATAAATTGTGTGACCTGTCTTTCAAATGAACCAAACGGCAGTTTGATCAGAAATCCGAGGTTAGCTTGTGAATCCTCAGTTCAATGTGATACCCAGATGTATGCAGCGGAGGTATCCAGTGTTTGTGCGTCAAATTAAATGTATTATCGATAAAATAAAACCTCTGAAGTGTAAAATTGTCGACTGCAAACTTCTAGCTACACCGAGCCGTTCACCGGCAAAACTTACAACCTCATACTTTCTCAAAACTGCAAACTCTGAAGTTCTTCACTACATCTGTTAGCTTTACTATGTGCATACTACAACAATCTATCACAGAAAACTGTACGAGGTGAGAATTCAAACGCACTTTGATGTATTTCATCAAAACTGCTTTAAAATGCTTTCTGCAAACACAAGACAGTTTGTGCACAAGAACCACTGCCTCGCTTGAAAACGTACTTATTTCTGCCTATTCGCAATCTAAGGAGCTGAGAGAGGGATTATATCTTTCCTTTCCTCTTTATGAATTGAAATAATAGGGTTTGATAGAAAATGATTGTATTTATGTGTCAGATTTTCACGCAGACAAAGCACTTATTAAATGCATTGCCTAGAACAGGATACGCTTCACAGACGCCATTTGTGATAGACGGCCTAGTTAATCTGTCCAGACCAACAGGTAAACAAAACCTCGGTCTATAGCCAACTGTTGATCGCCAACAGAGTGGACATGAGGTGCACTGTTAACAGAAGACGAAGAAGAAATTAATATGTAGAGTAAGAGAGGAGGATTAGGAGAGATACATTTGTAGCAACCTCTTACTAATGTATTGTTGTCATGTTTTGTATGAATTACATTTTGTAACAATTACACATCAGAAATTCTGTATGATGGCCATGAATAACAATAAAACGACTTAGATGAGTTATACTCATATTAACTACTGAAGATGGGGGAAAATAGTACAAGCTATGAGAACCCAGTCAACAGAAGTTAACTCAATACACTACACAGCACATCACTCCACACCACAACAACAGCAGGCAAAAGGAAATGATTTATAAGAAGAAGAAGACAAAGTAGTTAATTTGGAAGGTACTGAGAAACATTTATATACACAATGCATAACCAAATGAGTTGATGAAGATGTTAAATTGAATGTCATTTATAAAAATGCATCTTATCCTTGTCTTGGTCCTTGCACTATCAGCTTGACTTGAATGCTCCAAGGAACAACACATCATCACTCCTATCTATGTCTGATTGTACACTTCTCAATGAACCACAGGTACACTGAGAACATGCATACAGCAGGTACCAGATGATAGCAGGTGCATCCAGTGTAATAATCTCTGACCCCACACAAATTAACACAACACCACTTCTTCTGATCTTATCCTTCCTGTTATGTTGTGTTCACACTTAATAACATGCTGTAAAATTACATTGGTAGGATTATACATGCCTCTGTAAATTTTACACAGTGATGTTCTTGGTGGTAACCTGACCAGAAGAGGGAGGCAGAGAGAAAAGATGACCCACACACATGAGATGGAAGATACCTCAGGCCTTGAGCAGAGCAAGGGCAGCCTTCAGGGTAGCTTCACTGGCAAGTACTGAAACGGATCCACCAGTCAATGGATCCAGGCTTAACCCAAATCTACCACTCAGAGGTGACCTTTCTCAATGCCAACAAACACAATCCCTCACAGGAAAAATGGTTTATAAAAAACATTTTAAATAACTCAGGCCACACTATGACTGTAGAACATTTCTTTAATTAGAAGAAGTCTTACAACACTTATGATCATCATATTGATTATTATTTATTTATTGATTGTCTGTAATTGGTACTGATATGCATTTTCCCATTCAATCATATGTTATGTTGAACAGATGCCAAAAAATGAGATGTATTCAAAGGCCAAAAGAAACAGGCCCAATCAATAAATGACATCAACAGTAACTGAATCTTATATTAATGTGTCAGTTCAACCTGTCTGTTAATTACCTGTTTATTTGTGTAAACAAGATGTCAATGTCTACCGGTATTTGTTGAAATATTTATTTGGCAAACTAAATAACTCAAATGAATTAACGAAAGGGAAAAGAGGAGACTCTATATCTCTTGACTGTTCCAGACCCATGCTACATTTCACCTGATTCATACTGAGGAAGTCTTTCAGACATTTTCACAGAATGTCAATGGGGGTTCGAGAGCTATTAGATTCCTGGTGAAGGGGCAGAGTCAAATCTAGTGTTCACTATTCCCCCAAAAGAGGATCACTAACTCCTAGACAAACAATGAAACCGAGTCTGTAATACATCAAGGGTCGTATTCTTGATTTATTTACATATTGGAAGTGGATGGGGCCCAGCTTCTTAAACCAGAATATGGGTAATGCACAACAGTGATCCCCAGTCCCTTCAGAATATACGACAAATTCCAATTCCAATTTTCGAAAAAAAAATTCAAAATTTGGTCTCGTCTAACCTGCTTCCTCAGCGGTGGTTATTGTTGAGAGCCGTAGTTTTTGTGGGTGTTTAGCCCTGTTTCTTGTCTTGTGCGCTCTTTCGAGCGAGTGAGTCCTCCCTCGGACTGGTTACCTAAGCGTTTGTGTCTATGACGTCAGCTGGGAGGGGGGGGGGGGGGTTGCGGCTATCCTTTGCGCCCGTCTCCTCTTGTGGTTTTCTCTGTTGGTGAAGGCTCCTGGCTCGACTGGCTTGACTGGTTATAATTCTTATAAGGACTTTTTATTTAGTATTTTTGCCTCCTTTTTTAAGTATTTTCTGTAGGAGCTTTTCGATGTTTTCATTTTCCTCCTTGCGCCCCTATTCACTTTCGATTTTGAGTTTCTGTTGCCTTTAGATTTCTTCCTCTGCGGTCAACCATGGGATCATCTCTCGGTCTTCTATATAGTACTCGTAGCCGGGTCCGTCCTCAGGGTCATAGCGTCCATCTGGGTATTCTGCCGGTCTCCTGAGTTTCTTGGGCTTCTTTTTTTTCCTATTCTTCCCAGCGCCTTTTGAATTCCTGGCACCTGAGTTCCTCCACTCTCGCCGATTCTAGTACCTCTTCCAAGGTAGGTCCACGGAGCCTCTCCGTGCCGTCATCAGGATGCTCATCTCGGTTTTCTTCGGATATCTTGCGAGATATTGGTTTCCCCTTGTCGGTCTCGGGCGTCGTGGTTGGGCTGCCGGCTTTAGCTTGCGGTTCAGGCTCGGTCTCTTGGTTTTCATATTGCGGTTTTGTCTGTGGTTTCTTGTATGGCTTCTGTTGGTTTGTTTTGGAAAAGTTACATTTCAGCGTTCTGTAGTTCTCGCTTTGATTTAATGATTTGTAGGATGTCTTCGTTTTCCTTCTTTATCAGCGCCTTATGGTCCACTTCTTGCTCGATGTTTTGATGGATCTCCTTTATTTCAGCCAGCAGTTTCTCATTGTCGCTGGTCGGAGTCGGCGTCAGCAGTGCCTTGACTTGCTTCTTCAACTCATCTATCTGGTTTTGCAGTTGACCTCTTTCAGCTTGTGATATACCCGTGGATATCTCGCACCTCCGCATTGCGTCCTTATATGGTGTCTTTATATGGTGTCCTCAAGGAAAGAAGCAGGAGATACTCTGATATAATCAGGGAAAGAAACAGGAGACACTGTGATATTCAGAGAAAGCAGCAGGAGACACGCTGATATATTCAGGGAAAGTAACCGGAAATATTCACATATTCAGGGAAAGAAACAGGAGAGACTCTGAAATACTTAGGGAAAGAAACAGGAAACACTCTGATATATTCATAGAAAGAAACAGGAGACATATTAATGTATTCACGGAAAGAAACAGGAGACACGCTGATATATTCAGGGAAAGAAACAGGTGAACAGAGCGGGTTTGGTTTAATCTTGACAAAGAACATTATTTCATCACTTCTTAGGTACTACCCAGTGAAGGATCTACTTCGTATTAGCAAACTTAAAACATAGAAACGGAACGTCACACATTTTATGCCCCAGCAACTGCTGCGGAAGACGATGCTATTTGAGAATTATACAGCTTTTAAATAAGAAGATACAAATAATTTATTGCCTACTGTATTGCCTGGAATATTTCGCCGTGTCTCGTCATGAGCGCTTGGCAAGATGCGGCGAACTATTTTAGGATGAAGGTGAACGAATGGAAGAAGGAGAGTTGAGTTGGGATGAGCATTAAACCGACAGCACAGCACTCAGGAATTCCCATAAATGCTCCGTCTTAATGTTAAACAGCCAGCGAAGAGTCCTATTAGTAATGGATTCAATAGCAGTCTGATTGAGTTTCGAAAGAAGTAGAAAGCGTATGAAACCCATTTGGTATAGAAGATAGAATTTAGGGAGGAGATACAGAAATCGAATTTTGCCTAGATACCAGTATTTCAGTCGCCAACACTATTTTGACAACATCTAAGAAGGCCTATCCTTAGGCGTCAGCTGATAGTAACTACATGAGCTAGGATAATTACATCTTAAATAATTAAAGACAGGAAATGCCTAACATTCACAAGGGACACTGTCGTGAGCTGTTGTAGATGAGGACTGAGCACATATAGGAATGTCCAAATTGCCGTGAATTCGATTCTTGACTCAACTCAACTTAACTCAACTCAACTCAACTCAGCTCAGCTCAACTCAGCTCAACTCAGCTCAACTTAACTCAAGTGCAGTGAGCAGACTACGACACAGATCACACACTACTTGTGGCATATTTCAAGATACACCCGGACAGCACCATAACATGAGCATGGCCAATATTATTCGATATCAGCGATATACCACCTGAATAAAACATTGAAGTAACAAACAAAATAGAAGTGTTGATAGCAGTACAATAGGACATGCCACCAAACGAGTTGGCCGCACAAGCGAGAGACATTCTCATCTCATCAGCCCAAAACATAATGGTTAAAATCAAAAGCTACAAGAAGGCGAGGGATATAACAGAGGGGACGTTCAGGTTAACAGAAGACAGGAGAAAACCAAAGCAGGCAGCGATAGAGAAAGCAAAGGTATACTAGATAAACGGAAGGACTGGTGTAGAGAAATGTACCAAGACACGACAAAAAGAACTGTACGAAGAAAGACAACAAGAAAATATAATATAACATGGAAGTGCAGAGAAATGTCCGAAGACACGATAAAAAGCACATGTAATATACATGGAGCCGGTCTCTCTGGCCGAGGGGTTACAACACTTTCTCCGTAATCCCGTTTATCACGCAGAGTCTCGGAGCGGGCGAGAGCTGGCAGCGGTTCGACCCCCGCTGGTGACTTGCGGGATAACTGAGCCGGCCGCTCAGAAAGCAATGGCAAACTACTGAGCGTAATCTTGCCAAGAGATCAACAGACAGCTGAAAGATGCTGCTGTTGACAGCTAAGTCCTGTAAAAGGATATGCGAAAAAAACAATCAAACAAACATGGATGTCTTGATCGAGAGTGCCACTAAACTTCAAACCTTATCACGGTTGAAGGTGCGGATAGCCTTAAGCGAGAGCACGCTTTCGACCGCGTCCCGAGAGAAAGGTTCTCCTAAACACTCAAGCTGAGACCGTGGTAGCGGTTAGACAGCTCAGACTCATTGTGGGAAATGGCAAGATTTATATTGCCACCGATGTGTCATACTTTTGTAGAAGTTTCATAATTATATGTGTTTTATGATTGACAGCACGATGTTGTGATTATCTCAAAGTTGTGTAAACATGTAATGAATAACACGAGGAAGAAATCGTGAATTTGAACGAACCGGTATTCTGTTGTATGTCAAGTGCGGAAATGTGCGGTAACCAAGGCACTATATTTCCAAAATATAACACTCATAATCAGCACACTCATGACATCAGGTTCCGTGTCCTGACAATGGAGGTGTAGAGATATGCACCCAGACATGGTAAAAAAGCACAGATTATATACATAGAAGTATAGAAAAATGTACCAAGAAAGACCAAAGGATCAGATCTGACATTGAAATGTAGAGAAATGAACGAAGAAAGACAAAAGGAACAGATAATAAATTGAAGTGTACAGAAAAAAAAAAGACAAAAGGAAGAGATAAAATATAGAGAACATGTCCGGAGACACAATAAAAAACACATACTGTATAATGTTCATGGAAATGTAGAGAAATGTACGAAGAAAGACAAAGGAAGAGATAGTAAACATTAAAAGTGTAGAGAAATGCACGAAGACACGATAAAAAGAACAGATAATATACACGGAAGCGTAGAGAAATGTAGGAAGAACGACAACATAAATAGATAATATACACGGAAGCGTAGAAAATTTAGGAAGAAAGACAACATAAATAGGTAATATACACGGAAGCGTAGAGAAATGTAGGAAGAACGACAACATAAACAGATAATATACACGGAAGCGTAGAGAAATGTAGGAAGAAAGACAACATAAATAGGTAATATACACGGAAGCGTAGAGAAATGTAGGAAGAACGACAACAGAAACAGATAATATACACGGAAGCGTAGAGAAATGTAGGAAGAAAGACAACATAAACAGATAATATACACGGAAGCGCAGAGAAATGCACGAAGACACGATAAAAAGAACAGATAATATACACGGAAGCGTAGAGAAATGTAGGAAGAAAGACAACATAAACAGATAATATACACGGAAGCGCAGAGAAATGCACGAAGACACGACAAAAAGAACAGATAATATACACGGAAGCGTAGAGAAATGTAGGAAGAAAGACAACAGAAACAGATAATATACATTGACGTTAAGAGAAATGTAGGAAGAACGACAATATAAACAGATAATATACATTGAAGTTAAGATAAATGTACGAAGATGCGACAAAACGCACAGACAATATACAGGAAAGTAGAGAAGGAACCAGCACCGGTGTTAGAGGAAGAATGAACAGTAATAAGGGACGCTGTGGTCTAGTGGCTAGACGCTGGCCAGCCGCCTGGTGGTCAGGGGTTGAATCCACAGCGGGACGGATTGTTAAAGTAACATAGGCTCCCAGGTCCACCCAGACTAGAATGGGAACTATGTCATTTAATTGCCTATACTCAACATGCCTACCTACACTCAACATACCTACCTACACTCAACATGCCTACCTACACTCAACATACCTACCTACACTCAACATACCTACCTATACTCAACATACCTACTTACACTCAACATACCTAACTATACTCAACATATCTACTCACACACAATATAGCCACCTAAACTCCACATGCCTGCCTACACTCAGCATTCCTACACAAGACCACCAAAGTGTTCATACTTGACACCGGTAAGTTGGACATCATTGTTGGCTTCTGGTTCAGAAAGCAATGGCAAACTACTGAAAGTACAATAAAAATCAGCCTAGGGTTGGGGTTGATGGCAACGTCCTGCAAAGGAATGCAAGAAAACAACCACTGAACAAATGAACGTGATCTTGATCTTGCAATAAGGGTTCCCTATGCACTGTTGAGGGGATACATAGAGCCTATTCTTTTGTATGGATGTGAAACTTGGACAATGTGCAGACAAGCTGAAATAAATCTGATGGCTGCAGAAATGTGGTTCCTGAGGAAAATGCAAAGAATACCATGGACAGACATAAAAACCAATGACCAAGTACTACAGGAGACAAATGAACATCGTAAACTGATTAGAGAAATTAGACGTAGACAGTCAAAATGGTTTGGACATTTTATGAGAAGAAGTGGATTAGAGAACTTAGTGACAACTGGCAAGATCGAGGAGAACAGACCAAGAGGAAGACCGAGAGGAAGACCGAGAGGAAAATACCTGGATGGCTTGGCCACATGGCATGGACGAGACAGGAACACTAAGCTGATCCACGACACTAGTGATCAGTGAAATGGCGAGTCATGACCGCCCACGCTTTCCGGCATGGCACATGATTGATTTATTGATGCACTCTTGGAGATGAGCATGAAGCAAGTATGCGAACGTCGTGTGTCTTGGGTTGTCGATTCTGCACTAAACTCAATTCGATACACTAAATAACTTTACCATTCGTTGTAGATTACTCAATATTTTAATATAAATAGAAACACATGCGCGTATTAATTTTTCCAATATTTCAGCTCCGAATCTGTCGTTTTCAAAGGGTGTTTTGTTGTTTTGATTTTTTTTGGTTTTTGTATGTTGCTTTGTGATTCTTACATTTTGTTAAGACAGAAAGTTCAGTATCGTGCAGAAAAGAAACATTTTAACGGCACCATATTGCTTAATAAAAACATCAACATTTGTGATATGGTCGCCATGGCATAAGACCTGCATGAACGTGTTACACTCGGTAAAACTAAA
The DNA here is from genome assembly GCA_014155875.1 of Cepaea nemoralis. Classification (NCBI taxonomy): domain Eukaryota; kingdom Metazoa; phylum Mollusca; class Gastropoda; order Stylommatophora; family Helicidae; genus Cepaea; species Cepaea nemoralis. The sequence continues at coordinate 139,820 of JACEFZ010020619.1, read as the reverse complement.
GAACTAGTGGAGGGGTTGGTCGAGAGAGAAGGGATGGATCGGACGGAAACTGAAGTTCTTCATTGTCCACAGTCAGTTGCATCATATCACACATTCTTACCTCCATGTCCACAGTCAGTTGCATCATATCACACATTCTTACCTCCATGTCCACAGTCAGTTGCATCTTATCACACATTCTTACCTCCAAGGCCTATTAACTTTCACCATGAAAGGATGTGTGACCAGGAATATATGTGCACGAATTGAGTTCTAATTAAAAATTCACATGGTTAATCAGGTCGTATACGGTATTTCAATTCAGTTGGCATGCCATTCAAAAACATTCCGCGTCTATGCGGGTCGTAGGTTCCCGACGCCTGTTCTGTGGAGTATTTTTATGTAGTATTCGTTCTTAGAAGACGATGGCAATAGGTGCAGTCTGAAAATGTAACTTAAAACTTGATTTGGAAATGATAAACGTATTACTTACATAGTCGGCACTGTGGCGAATGGGTTACAGATGTTATTCGTAATCCACATACCGCGTTCGATACACAGTTGGTTTTCATACAATAGTATGTGTACCGGTTGTTCAGAAAGCTATGGCAAACTGCTGAACGTAAACGTATCAAGAAATCACAAATTACTGGCATAGCTATTGAGAGATTGGGAAGACAAAAATGGATGATGAACATCACATAAAGCAGCAATGTCTGACACTTGCATGAGTATTGTTCAGTTTCAGAGAGTCATGGTGTCCAACTCCAAGTACTGACAGTGTGAGATGTATCCACTAATGCTAGGCTTATCCATAATTGTTAAGCTTATCCATGATTGCTAGGTTTATCCATGATTGTTAGGCTTATTTATCTTGCACATAATATTCTTCATCGTGTAAAATATTTGGCTGGGCTGTTCTACGAGTAACTTCTTTAATACATCTCCCGTCTGCTGTTATTAAAGTATCGTCGTCGTCATCTGCCATAGGGCGAATAAATGGCTCGTTAATTGTGAGTAGGATTCATTGTTGATAATACTATCGCCTATGGCTGGCGTGCGTGTTTTGATTGTCACTGACAGACCTACAGGAATAGACCATCTTTGGGTTGACACAGCTGATCACTCCACAGAGCTACAAGGACATAGAGCAAACTGGCCGTGGCACCAACCGTCAATGTATCTTTCTGACAGTGTCACATTTCTGTGCATCATTTCTGGACCAACAACTTTCTGACTGGCGGTGCTGTGGTCTTCTCATTGTGATTAATTCTCTCATGTCTTGAGCTCGGGTTGAGTTCTTTCACTGCACTATTCGCAACAACTAGTAATTTAGAACAGACTCAACATGTCCGGAATAACTCAACACCAGTATGGTTTTATACTTCTTGTTGTCTCCGAATACAGTACGAGTTACATTATCATGTTTAGTACGAGTTACATTATCATGTTCACCACATTTGACATAAATATAATATTCAAAGGCTAAACTTTAACACACTCTAATTACAAAAGTAGGGCACTGACCATAACTCTAGTCCAACTGATCAAGGTGATGTTTCGTCCTCGCACAAAACGTCCAGACTGCTTTTCACGCCTTTGTGACCAATGCCGTGGAAGGTCACTTCACACTGTCTCTTCATGCAGACGGCGCTTGTTACAAACTCATGCCATGTTCCAGGCCTGTATAAACTATCATCATCATCATCATCATCATCATCATCATCATCATCATCATTATCATCATTATCATCACCACCAGCACCACTACCACCATCATCATCATCACGTGCCATGCCGATAAGCATGGACTGTCATGTTTAGCCATCTCACATGATCACCAGAGTCGTGGATCAGCTCTGTGTTCTTGTCTTAACCATACCACATGACCAAGCCATCCAGGTATTTACTTCTCTGCCATGCCGTTGTTCTGTTCCCCTCAATCTTGCCAGTTGTCACCAAGCTCTCCAATTTATTTCTTCTCATAACGTGTCCAAAAATTGTGACTGTCTACATATAATTTCTCTAATCAATTTACTGTTTTCATTTGTTTCTTGTAGTACTTGGTCATTGGTTTTTCTGTCTGTCCATTGTATTCATTGCATTTTCCTCAGAAACCACATTTCCACAGCATTAGATGTTTTTCAGCGTGTCTGCTCATTGTCCACGCTTCACATCCATGCAAAAGTACAGGTTGTATGTAGCACTTCAACACGCCTTTTCTCTCTGCAAATGGCATCTTTTAATTGGTCAGTATGTTTTACATCTTGCAAAAGGCTACCCTCGCCATGCTGATTCTTGTTCTAATCTTTTATGGCATCTACTATTAGATATTATGACTGTTCCGAGATAACTGTACCGATTCATTTATTTAAGAATTTTCCCATTTAAATTTAATTAAAGTATACAACAACTTAAAAACTGTGGCTTGTTTTAGACTAGTTTCAATAACAATATTGTGGCACTAGTCTCATTGCAATTATCATTACGTGTGGTTTAGTACTAAGTCAGTAGTTATTACTTTCTGTTGCAATTATATTTATATAATTATTTGTAACCGTATGTCAATTTTAGGGATTAAAACCATGACATCAGCGTGTAGCAAATTGTTGACAATGTTCCTACCAACTAATGTTCCTGGAATGTCTTGTGTGCATCTCACTATTATGTCCCGGTATAAATTGAACAGATCGGGTGATAGTACACAACTCTATCTAACACATTGCTAAAAGTGTAGTAAAGGTCACATTCGGATGATGTATTTATGGCGGTATTTTGTTGCCAACATGTTTTCACTGTTATCAGATCTTGGCCATGAATGTTTAATATTTGTAATATGCTAGTAATGGCTTCGTGTTTCACCTTATCGAATGCTGTCATGTAGCCTGTGACCACACACATAAATCTCTTCTGGATTCATGTGTTCTTGCTGTCAATGCTCTCAAGATATATCGTGTTATTTGTGCCTTGACTGTCTACCAGATACACTGCTGATTTCTTTTATCGGATGTTATTTATTTCTTTTTCTTGTAATAATTATCATGAATATTTCAGTAGAGATCAGACAAAGAGAAACACCCTGGTCCTCCAGGTTGGGGGTTAAAGCGTGGGGTTAACATCCCCACCTTTGTAAAAACTATTTTGTTACGAAACAGATACATGAGCCTCCAATTCGGACTGACTTATTTGGACAACGACCTCGGAACGTTAAAGGACTCTTGAGATTTGGAACATGGAATGTACGGGCACTATATCGAGCTGGAGCGGCTGAATAACTAACCCGGGAGCTGGTTGAATATCAAATGGATATAACAGCAATTCAAGAAATAAGGTGGCCAGGAGAGGGTACTTTAGAGCAAAATGGAATCATTGTAATACATGGAGGAAACACCCAAAATAAACATGAATTGAACAGGTTTTATCATCAAAAAAGAGCTATGGGGGAACGTTCTAAACTTTAAAGCTGTTAATGATAGAATTAGTAAATTACTAATAAAAGCTAAATGGAAAAATATAACGATGATTAATGTGCATGCACCTACTGAAGAGAAAGAAGATGAGTTAAAGAAGACATTTATAATGATTTGGAAGATGTTATAGAAGAAACCCCAAAACAGGACATCCTGATTGTGCTGGGAGACTTCAATGCAAAAATAGGTAGAGAACACACTCATAAAAAGTGGCCGGTATGGAAAGTCTACATGCAACTTCAAATGATAATGGATGGAGAGTCATCAACCTGGCAGAAGCCAAAGGTCCGCAGATTAGCAGTACCAGACTACAAATAAAGGATATACACAAACAAACTTGAAAATCATGTGACAAGAGAACCTATAATCAAATAGAATTAACAACAGAAATGCATCAAACGTACTGTCACATAGCTTCCCTGGGGTGAAGGGAATAGGCTATCGCATTTATTATGATTGTCTATTCACACATATATCCCTATATTTATTTATATATGTATATGTATAAATTTCGGGATGACTTCAGCTCTGAGACTGGGACACTTTCAGTCTGCGACCCCACCAGTCCTCGGATACCTATCTCTCTCTCACCCAACCAAGGGAAGTTACCCTTTCAAATATCGTCCTGAATAAATGATGCAACTCCGGTATCTACAAACTCAACAATGAAAGTTTATTGTACAAAGGAAAGTGAAGATAATGTAGATGTAGTGCAGATCTGTCTGGTGTGCTAGTTGCTACTAGATAGTTAGCTGAGGCAGCCAGATAAAGATGTCTTCATAGCACAATGCCAACGCCTCACAATACACATGAATGGTACTTAGCTAGTGTCTCCCGCAGCAGGTCCTCAGTCTTCGACCAGATAACACCTCCTCCGAGTTGATATTAGATCAGGCTAATGGCCGTGGAACACCAAAGCATATGTCCAAATAGTGCCATGAATTTTCATCCTCATCCGATCATGTAGGTGCCTCTATAACAGGATTATTTAATCTGAAAGTTCGTTGCTTTACCAACAGTGGCATCAACTGAACAATATTTTGATTGAAATACAGTTCATCGAAGCACACTGTCCAGTGCTAAAATTATATATTGAACATTGTTCATTGCCAGAGTCACAATTGTCTAAAATATGTGGCTATTTTCATGATCGGAACTATAATCCATGTGAACGAAGTGTGGAATGATATTGATAGTTGAGTGGTTGTCGAATAGGTAATGAGTGGCACATCTGGACGACCACACGAACAATATACTTGCCCAGATGTTGTTTCTATCTTAAACTGTTAGGTTAGTCCTCTTGGACCTACTCTGAGGATATAGACGACTGACCGGGCAGTGGGCAATATGATCACCTCACGTTGACTGGTCTGTCCAGACTGCTGAAGCTGGCACAGAATGATGGTTTTACTGACTATCCATCACTTCTCTCCGGAAGGTAGTATCTGGAACAAAATGACACAGGCAACCCTCGGTGAGAATCACGTGACCACGACTCATCATATGGGATAGACATCATCATGGTACTCAGAGAGTGAAACACCTCCCCAATATGGGCGGTGGTTCAATTACAGGCCATACCTCAGTGTCAGAGAAAGAATAAGGTCTGGGGTCTGAAAAGCAGCCAAACAGAACATCTGTTTCCCTGGAATTGGGATAGAGTGAACCCACGGTAAGTGGTCACGAGTGGCTGTGCCCCAGTTCCCCATAGGAAGTCTTCTAATGACATACAGGGTTAGACGGTATACAGTACCCATAGGCAAGATGGCCCTGAAGGAGGGCCATTGCCAAAACCCCCTTCCATCCATTCCCAGGTGGTCATGCTTTCCCCAATTTATCCCCTCTGCAATCATCAGACATGTCTGTAGCATCAATTGTCCCTCTTTTCCCTCCCCGTTGTTCTCCTCACAGGAACCCACTATAAATTAGGACAGTATTCCCTTAAGGAGACCATGAACATAATGTGTATGAGGAAGGCAAAGAAAAAACCAGTAGTTCCCCTGCCAAAAGACGCGAACCTCGACACACGCGGTATCGCTCAAATGACCATCAATCCGACCGCGGATATTCCCATGAGTTTCGTCCTGACCGGCCGAGTCGGAGGATATATTACACGATAGGGTTTTAGTTACGCCGTCACCCCCTTCCGGTTTTGTCGACTACGTCTGAGTTTCAAGGCAGCCCAGTAGTGCAGTACTTGCAATGTTTACACCGTCAAGCCAATCCCACTTTCTCCCCAAACAATCAATTTCTTGGCATGCGGGACAAGTGGTGCAAACACCTGCACTTTTCACAGCAGTCAAAGACTTCACAACAGGCCTGATGAAATTGGGTCAAATAACAGGCCTGTTTTTCGGTGTAACTTGTATCCCCGACCTTGACCTACGCGTGAACACGTCTGCATGAACTATGAAACATGGTGTATTTCGATTCAAGAATTACATCATTCTTACCTCTACGTTTGGCAATGCAGTTAAAAGCATGGAACCTCAGTCCACGTGGGAACATTGTCTATAGTCTTCAAACCATGTTGACATTGGGAACCATTTTCTTTCTGACAAACTGCAGCCACACAAGTTCTTTAGCCAGCCGGCTAGAACAACCATCAGTTCTCGGCAATCCCAGCTATCTTGCTGCAATTGCGCAGTTAAGAAACCACTTCCGGTGTCTTTCTCTAGAACAGTGTTTCCCAACGTGGAGCCCACGCCCCACAGGGGGGCAATTTGACTGTTAAGGGGGGCAATTCGAAAATGGAAGAAATCGGCTGAATATAACAAAACGGGGAGACTTGAGACTGAAGTTAACTAAATTGGAACCTGACATAAGATCTCTTTGCAGCAAGCATCAAGCGCAAGGATCTCACTAAATTTAAATAATAAATAATTACTAATAATTAAAATAATATAGAAAAATCTTTCATTAAAATTATTTTGTACTTGAATTTCAGTTCTCCATTATATGTTTTGAAAATTTACTTACTGTGTTTGCTCAATAATTACCTAGTGATTGATTTCTTCCTAAAACCTATCATTCAAGTTTCTTTAGTGAACATTTCAATTTTTGAATATTAAAAATAATGTATATGTAGAGGGGGAGCGTGGGAGGGGGGCAATATGAATATTAGAAAGGCTTAAGTGGGGCATGGCACAAAAAAGGTTGGGAAACACTGCTCTAGAACAATCCGGAATGCAGGGGCCAATTCCCCTACTCCGTCAGGGGTAACATTACTTGGTTTATCTCCCTTTGACTACTGGGTGGGTGTATAAATCGTGAACTGTGTTGCAGGCCGAGAGAAATCGTGTGTATGGTTCAGTCCTCTTCTCCTGATCGAAATTCTCCAGGCGCATTTTGTGGCATAGGTCCCCTCGTAAGAGAGTTGACCGCGTCGACTCTTGCTTCCTGGAGGTTCGATCCAGGAGATCTACTCCTCCTCTTCAGGGACTGGATGCCTAGACAGAAAATCAGCTCCAACATTCTTCTTGCCGGGAATGTACTCCATTGTTAAGTGGTAGGGCTGAATTTTTTGCACGGCCCATACAAGTGACAACCATTCCTCTTCAACGGTCGAATAATTCCTTTCGACTGGCAAAAGTTTTCGACTGGCGTATGCCACGGGCCGCAACACGGACGCTTATTCAATTTCCAGGAGATGGCTCCACCCACCAAATGTTGATGGTCCGCCTGTGCCCTCAAAAGGCATTGCCTCCCCATCAATTAGGCGATCTCACTGACAGCCTATATCATAGTCATGATAGACACTAGTGTTGGCATATCGCCTCTGTACGTTCGGTCGACCAACTTTCGACTCGCGTAAGCGACGGCTCACAATACAGACGGATCGTCCCATCCTGACTGTAACAGTGTCTCCATACCCGCTTAGTTTCCCTAAGCTTTACATCCTGGGTTTTCCGATATCGTCCTCGTTGGACAGAATCGTCTTTCCCAAAACCCCTGGACTTTTGCTTCCAGGAACATCTCGGTCGATGTTGGATATGGTCAGCCAATCTTCGGTCGGAGTCCTGGGTATCTCGCACCATTCCCAACGTTACCCACCCCTTCTGAATTGGGCTACTAGCGAAGTTTTCACTATGGGCCTCTCCCTGACTTATGATTTCCCTCCTCTCTTCGTCTTGAAAATCAGACCTATCCCGTACGTTCCCATAGGTCCTCCTATGTAGTACTTGGGATCTCTGGTCTACGTCTGGACCCGTGACCCTTTTTACAATGGCTGCCATCACCTAAGGTAAGAAGATTTGTCATCGGATCTCTCCTCATATTTCTAAAGGAGATGCCTAGGGAGACTTTTCAGTTCTTCCCCGATCAGGATTTCGTAGGTGGTCTTGGACACAGCCTTTACCACAGGATAAGGTCCCTGCCATCCTACTTGGAGTATATTGGTCTCTGCTGGACCCCACACTACTACTCCATCTCCCACTTTAAGAGCTTCTTTACTCTTTGTCCGATTTTTGGGTGGTGACTTCTGGCACTCTGGGCAAGACTTAACCCACCGGCGCACATCACCGGTCATTCCTGGCCAACAATAATGGCAGGAAATCTGCTGCAACATCTCTCTGACACCCATATGTCGAGTTCCGGATATCTGACTACCGGATATGGTGTGCCCGTTCTGAAGAATGTGGGGACGGTGGGCTTCTGGGACCACCAACTGCTCGTGCAGTTTGTCTCCCCTTCCGGCTCTCCGGTAAAGCAGCCGATTCCTCAGAAAGTACTGTCCCCGTCTTGGTGGGTCAGCATTTCTTTGCAGCTTCTTGTAGTAAGGACGCAATGTTGGGTCCTTCCTCTGGGCAGTATGCAATTCCCCTGAAATAGGGTTGGTGCATGGTGGGTCTGCCTCTTTTTTCTTCCCTTTGGATCCAGTGGCTACTGCTCCCATGTGGGCGGGTTGCTTGGGTACCCCCAGGAACACGTACTTTGTGCCAAGGATCACGAGGAAATAGGGGATCAGATAACACAGCTGGTGTAATTATTCCCGTGACGTACCTAGACTTAATCTCCACGTTGGCGATTAGCAGCGTCATGGCAACAGCACTCCTCATTGCAGGCTGTATCTCAATGGTCTCCCCTGTGATTTGATCTGCGCGTACAAGGCTGGCATCAATGACGGCGTCCCCGTCTAATCCAGTGTCATAGAGACAGTTCACCTGCTGGCCGTTGACTTCGATCAGTTCGACCACAGGTGGCCTCGCTTGGTCCAGAGTTCCTTCGACGACCTCGACTTTTTCGGTGGCAACCGCCCTTGGAGCCACGCGGCAGGCCGCAAAGTGAGAGCCTTTCATTTTCGATCTGCAGTCTTTCGTGTTGTGAGAGGGCGACTTGCAGATCGAACACCACTTATCAGACCACTGTCGTTTTGGTTAAGAGTTGAGTGGGCTCTGTCTTCTATCCTTTGTCTTCTCTGGACTCTTGTCAGTGGATTTGTCATTAGATTCTACCTTCCGTGATTGAGAGTTGTTAGTTTTCTTTTTGTCTGTCTTGTCCTGACTTTTGGGATTTTGGGGATGGGTTTCACTAGCCTTCCCATGAACTTCGACGAATCGTTCGGATAGCTTAGCCACGACGTCCACGCGTTCCGCCCCTTGTTCCCCAAGAATGTCTTAAGAGGTTTCGACATATGTTTACGCATCTGGTCTACGATCATGAGTTCTTCGAGACTTTCGTAGTCATGAGCGAACCCAGCTAAATCCATACACTTATTGAGGTAGGATTTGAGACGCAGACTGTAGGCGGTGAACAGCTCACCCGGCTCTCGTTTTGCGGATCGAAACGTCTTCCGGTACGTGTGCGACGTGACTTCAAAACGTTTGAGTAACGCGGTCTTCAACTCGTCGTAGCTGTTCATGTGTTCGGGCGGCAAACGCGAGGAAACCTCGAACGCCGTTCCGCGCAATCCCTGAGACAGCTTCAGACACCATCTGTCCCTATCAAGACCCATTACGACAGACATTGCCTCGAATTTCTGTAAGTACTGGTCAATCTTTTCTTTGTCCTCCTCATAAATAGCTAGAGGAAACTTGATGGCATGGTAACCATGTCTACCCAATGTGGGTGAGCCAGAGAGAGAGGAACTTCCCACTGCTCCCTCTGTTTCCCTGCTAGACTGTGCCCTGAGCTCGAGTTCCCGCATTCGGTACTCATGCTCTCTTTTCTGAGCTTCCTTTTCAGCTTCGAGTCTCTTGGTAGCCTGCTCAGCCTCAAGTCTCTTGGCAGCCTGCTCAGCCTCAAGTCTCTTGGCAGCCTGCTCAGCCTCAAGTCTCTTAGCTGCCTGCTCAGCCTCAAGTTCCAACTTTTTAGTGGCTTGCTCAGCCTCTATTCTTTTGGTCTCCAACTCCATCTTCTTTAATTTCAACTCTGTCTTCCGATCTTCTCTTTCCGCCTGACGGAAATCTCTCTCCACCCCCTATATGTACTCTTGTAGCGCAGTACCTGACAGGCCCATTGCTTCACCTCTTGCCCGCAATTCTGCCATATCGAGTTTGGAGGTTGCGATAGCAAGTGCGGGTGTAAGTTGTGAAAATGCAAAATCAATAATGCAATAGATAAATAATCAATTCACGGATCTTATCTATACACACAACACAGCACGCCACAAGCTAAACCATCAGTGTTAAGAGTGGAAATAGGACCAAAGACCTACGCAGACTTATGTAGAGATATTAGGAAGGTCGTGTCCTATCAATAATCACCAGTGCTGAATCATTACCATCCCGGACGAACGCCCCCAAATTAAATGTCACATAGCTTCCCTGGGGTGAAGGGAATAGGCTATCGCATTTATTATGATTATCTATTCACACATATATCCCTATATTTATTTATATATGTATATCTATAAATCTCGGGATGACTTCAGCTCTGAGACTGGGACACTTTCAGCCTGCGACCCCACCAGTCCTCGGATACCTATCTCTCTCACCCAACCAAGGGAGGTTACCCTTTCAAACATCGTTCAGAATAAATGATGCAACTCCGGTATCTGCAAACTCAATAACAAAAGTGTATTGTACAAAGGAAAGTGAAGATAATGTGGATGTAGTGCAGATCTGTCTGGTGTCGTAGTTGCCACCAGATAGTCAGCTGAGGCAGCCAGATAAAGATGTCTTCATAGCACAATGCCAACGCCTCACACCACACATGAATGGTACTTAGCTAGTGTCTCCCGCAGCAGGTCCTCAGTCTTCGACCAGATAACACCTCCTCCGAGTTGACATTAGATCAGGCTAATGGCCGTGGAACACCAAAGCATATGTCCAAATAGTGCCATGAATTTTCATCCTCATCCGATCATGTAGGGCCTCTATAACAGGATTATTTAATCTGAAAGTTCGTTGCTTTAACAACAGTGGCATCAACTCAACAATATTTTGATTGAAATACAGTTCCTGAATTACAGTAAATCGAAGCACACTGTCCAGTGTTAAAATTATATATTGAACATTGCTCATTGCCAGAGTCACAATTGTCTAAAATATGTGGCTATTTTCATGATCAGAACTATAATCCATGTGAAAGAAGTGTGGAATGATATCGATAGTTGAGTGGTTGTCGAATATGTAATGAGTGGCACATCTGGACGACCACACGAACAATATACTTGCCCAGATGTTGTTTCTATCTTAAACTGTTCGTTTAGTCCTCTTAGACTTACTCTGAGGATATAGACGACTGACCGGTCAGTGGGCAATATGATCACCTCACGTTGACTGGTCTGTCCAGACTGCTGAAGCTGAAACAGAATGATGGTTTTACTGACTATCCATCACTTCTCTCCGGAAGGTAGAATCTGGAACAAAATGACACAGGCAACCCTCGGTGAGAATCACGTGACCACGACTCATCATATGGGATAGACATCATCATGGTACTCAGAGAGTGAAACACCTCCCCAAGATGGGCGGTGGTTCAATTACAGGCCATGCCTCAGGGTCAGAAAAAGAATAAGGTCTGGGGTCTGAAAAGCAGCCGAACATAACATCTGTTTCCCTGGAATGGGGATAGAGTGAACCCACGGTAAATGGTCACGAGTGTCTGTGCCCCAGTTCCCCATAGGAAGTCTTCTAATGACATACAGGGTTAGACGGTATACAGTACCCATAGTCAAGATGGCCCTGAAGGAGGGCCGTTGGCACAACCCCCTTCCATCCATTCCCAGGTGGTCATGCTTTCCCCAATTTATACCCCCTGCAACTATCAGATATGTCTGTAGCATCTCTTGTCCTTCCTTCCCCTCCCCATTGTTCTCCTCACAGGAACCCACTACATATTAGAACAGTATTCCCTTAAGGAGACCATGAACATAATGTGTATGAGGAAGGCAAAGAGAAAAAAAAACCAGTAGTTGCCCTGCCAAAAGACGCGAACTTTGACACGCGCTGGAACGCTCAAATGATCGTCAATCCGACAGCGGACATTCCCATGCGTTTCGTCCTGACTAGCGGAGTCGGAGGATATATTACACGATAGGGTTTTAGTTACGCCGTCACCCCCTTCCTGTTTTGTCGACTACGTCTGAGTTCCAAGGCAGCCCAGTAATGCAGTACTTGCAATGTTTACACCGTCAAACCAATCCCACTTTCTCCCCAAACAATCAATTTCTTGGCATGCGGGACAAGTGGTGCAAACACCTGCACTTTTCACAGCAGTCAAAGACTTCACAACAGGCCTGATGAAATTGGGTCAAATAACAGGCCTGTTTTTCGGTGTAACTTGTATGTCCGACCTTGACCTACGTGTGAACACGTCTGCATGAACTATGCAACATGGTGTATTTCGATTCAAGAATTACATCATTCTTACCTCTACGTTTGGCAATGCAGTTAAAAGCATGGAACCTCAGTCCACGTGGGAACATTGTCTATAGTTTTCAAACCATGTTGACATTGGGAACCATTTTCCTTCTGACAAACTGCAGCCACACAAGTTCTTTAGCCAGCAGGCTAGAACAACCATCAGTTCTCGGCACTCCCAGCTATCTTGCTGCAATTGCGCAGTTAAGAAACCACTTCCGGTGTCTTTCTCTAGAACAATCCGGAATCTAGGGGTCAATTCCCCTACTCCGTCAGGGGTAACATTACTTGGTTTATCTCCCTTTAACTACTGGGTGGGTGTATAAATCGTGAACTGTGTTGCAGGCCGAGAGAAATCGTGTGTATGGTCAGTCCTCTTCTCCTGATCGCAATTCTCCAGGCGCATTTTGTGACACATACAACAAGTTAGAAGTTATAGAGGAGCTGATTGCCACAGCGACCACTTCCTCGTTGGAGCAAACTGTAAAATAAAACTTAAGAGAGCTTTCTATACTAAATTACAAAGATTACACCCAACATATAACGGAGAAAAACTACAAGAAATTACAGTCAAAGAGAAATTTACAGATGAAATAAAAAGTAAACTTTAAACTCTGCAAAACCCGTTGGAGGAAAGCGTTGACCAAACTTGGTTAAACATCAAGAATATAATTCAATCTACCCCAGAAGAATATCTCGGTTCTTTAACCACGCATAGAAAGAACAGATGGTTCAATAAAAAATGTGAAGAAGCAATCATTAGGAAAAAGAATGCCAGACATGTATGGTTAACTGACATCAACATCATCCAAAAGGAAGAGCATTATAGAAATGAATGTAAAGAGGCTACAAAAATAGTTCGACAGCAGAAGTGAGAACATATGAGTAATATAATCAAAGATATGGAAACTAATCACCAGAAAAACGCATCCAGAAAGTGTTTTTAAAGAACTGAAGTCAATGAAACGAGGGCACCAACACAACATATGGTTTAAAAGACAAAAATGTGAATATGATAAATACCATTGAGGAAATGTGCAACACATGGAAAGAATACTTTGCTGAATTACTAAATTGTGAAGCTCCAAGTAACACCTTCCCACAGGAAGAGGTTCTAACGTGTGAACCACAAATTGAAGAACCTGCATTTGAAGAAATCCTATATGTAATCACACGACTTAAAACAATAAGGCAACTGGTGCTGATGGAATTGCTGCTGAATTTATAAAGGCAGGTGGCCATGCATTACATCTAAAGCTATACTAACTAATAATAAAAATCTAGAGGACAGAAGAATTACTCCATGACTGGAAAGAGTCTTTATTGATACCTATCTTTAGGAAAGGAGACAAGTTCCAATTTGAACATTATAGAGTGTCAGCAACTTGCTTGCGACAGGTATTTCAGGACTCCCCTACTTTTGCACCACACGAAATAATAACTCGTGTCATTTGCAAAAGGTACAATTTATTTAGAGCTGATTACAAACAATCTCTACGAGCGGAATACTTCATTGACAATAAACATCATGGTACGTTACACAGATGCAATGAAGAGGTGATAATGATACTAATAATCACTGAATGGAATCTAAAGCCTAACAATCACTATTGTATATAAACTTATAGTATTCAAAAGGAACACGTCTGCTCTCTAGCCGTCTCAGTCCGCAGTCTGAGCCACGCGTCTAGTTGCGTGTTCGAACACGGACGTTGGATCCTCCGTGCGCTGACGAGTCTTGCGTGCATGGTGTCCCAGCACGCTGGTCAGTTAACTCGAGTAACGTGTACTCCATGGTTACTCGTCGAGGCGGTTAGTTTCCTAGTGTTTTGGGAAACCCTCGCTCACTTGTACTCAATGCCCTCTTGGTTGACACAAGTGTGTCCCGTTGTGAAGCTATTTATAGCGCTGGTGTCTCTCCTGTTTGGTGTCCTTTAATAGTCTCTGTCTTAGCTCTATTACTTATATTCTTAACTCTGTAAACTCTTATTTAGATCTTTGACATAGAGGAATATCACTACTGTTCACAAGCTATAAGATACTATCCGCAGTATTACTAAATAGACTAAAACCATATTCAGAAGACATATTAGGTGACTACCAGGCGGGTCTTAGACAAAACAGATCAACAATAGATCAGATATTTATCTTACGACAAACAGCCGAGAAAAATTCGGAATATAAAAGAGATCTCAATAACATTTTTTGTGGATTTTTAAAAGGCTTATGATAGTGTCCATAGGAATAGTGTATGGAATGCTATGCAGGAATTTGGAATACCAAGGAAGTTAATCAACATGACCAGACTATGCATGGAAGTTACTTATAATATAGTAACATATAAAGGCAGGAAATCAGACCCCTTCCAAATAACATCTGGCTTGAAACAGGGTGATGCACTATCGCCGCTACTCTTCAATCTGGCTCTAGAGAAAGTTGTAAGGAAGGTAAAGGAGGAATGTGATATTGGAGGAACATCCAAGCTGCTTGGTTATGCAGATGATATAGATATTATAGGGGAAAATGAACAAAAAACATTGGAAATATTGACTCACTTAAAGGAAAACGCCCAACGGATGGGGCTGGTTATCAACCAAGATAAGACAGAATATAGGGTAATTTCAAGAGAAGGTATGGCTAAAAACTCTGGCCACATACAAATAGATAATATGACGATTAAAAGAACGGAAACATACAAATACCTGGGTGCAATCTTCAACTGCTCCAACATCATAAGGGAAATAATACAAAATAGAATCAATATCCAAATCACACTTATGCAAAAACAACACATGTGAGATGAGATGCTTGAGAAGAGTTGCCAAGTTAACTACCTGAAACTGAATAAGAATCAATTCTAATTCTGGGGCATATAAAAAGAATGGAAGATAATAGGCAAACAAAACTCGCTTACACTCAGGAAATAAATGACCGTAGACCCCGAGGTAGACCAAGAAGTCGGTGGAGAGATAATATATATATATACAGACCTACAAGCACTTGGAATCAACGACTGGCAAGAGAAGGTCAACCAGAGAGACGAATGGAGACGGATTGTATCTGCAGCAAAGAACCTCAATGGCTCGGAATGCTGAAGAAGAAGAAGAAGAAGAAGAAGAAGAAGAAGAAGAAGAAGAAGAAGAAGAAGAAGAAGAAGAAGAAGAAGAAGAAGAAGAAGAAGAAGAAGAAGAAGAAGAAGAAGAAGAAAAGAAGAAGAAGAAGAAGAAGAAGAAGAAGAAGAAGAAGAAGAAGAAGAAGAAGAAGAAGAAGAAGAAGAAGAAGAAGAAGAAGAAGAAGAAGAATCAATTCTGGAAATAAGATATACTGTGCATTACAACAGCTACTAAAATCAAATGCGCTATCTCGTAACACCAAAATCACAATATACAAAACACTGATCAGACCAGTTGTGCTGTATGGCTCCGAAACCTGGAGTACAACGAAAAGAGACGAAGCCTTGTTACAAACCTTTGAGAACAAAGTTTTAAGACGCATCTTTAGACCCATTAGGGATACACAAAGTGGAGAGTGGAAAAGAAGAAGTAACAAAGACATTTATGATCTGTTTAAGTCCCGGCTAATCACTGGTATCATGAAGGATAATAGACTACAATGGCTGGGGCATATAGAAAGAATGGAAGATAATAGGGAAACAAAACTCGCTTACACTCAGGAAATAAATGACCGTAGACCCTGAGGTAGACCAAGAAGACGGTGGAGAGATAATACATGTACAGACCTACAAGCACTTGGAATCAACGACTGGCAAGAGAAGGTCCACCAGAGAGACGAATGGAGACGGATTGCATCTGCAGCAAAGAACCTCAATGGCTCGGAACGCTGAAGAAGAAGAAGAAGATTGTAGTCACATGGCTCATGTAACTAATTGTGCGATGCTCTCCACAAACTATTGGTTAACTAAACATTTATTCTAGGTGGCACAGATGGCATTAGGTATTTAACTTTACAGTATAGTTTACTTTATGAGATACTGTTTATAGACACTCGTCTGCTGTACCGGTTGTCCAGAGTTCGAGCCGCATGATGTCGCGGTATTGAATTGTTTAAATTAACCTGGACGCTCAGATCGACGCAACCTACATTGGGTACCAGGACACGTCTGGGGAAGAACATGCGCCGGGGTCATACCGACCACCTCACCCACAGTCTGTCGTTTAGCTAACACATGTCCTTGCTGACTCGGCTGGCATTAGTTATATAACTGTCGTATATTTTACCTCAACGACAGTGGTTCTCAACCTTTTTTGGCCCGTGCCCCCCTTTAGCATAATTTTAGGACGTCATTCCCCCCCCCCCCCCCCACCCTCAAAATATTTTTAGAACGTAATTCCCCCCTTTCGTATTTCTCCCTAAAAATTTCCCCCTGCCCCTACACAGTATACGTAATAATTAAAGCTAAATTTAATAGCACATACTAAAACAAGTCTAGACGTCCACATAAAACGTGATTTGTGGGTCTACTTACTTTATAAAATGAATTTTAGAAGGGTGGGACGTAGAGAACCGTAAAGTATGAAGGCAAAAACAAGATCAAGTAATCGGTTCTTGTATTAACGCAATCTTGAAATAATCTTCATTCCCCTCCCCCCTGGAAACCCCAAAATTCCCCCCTGGGGGGGGGGGGGGATTCCCCACCGGTTGAGAACCACTGCTCTACGACATATTGTTAACAGCCACGGCTGGACGCTACATGGACGCTACAAGCCGTATCAGTGTCATGGGTTCCATCCCCGTGGGAGGAAGTGTCGAGGGAGTCTCTGTGGTGAAGTGGTCAAGCCATCTGATTCGGAATCCGAAGGTTGTGGGTTCGATTCCGGGCCGCATCATTCAGTTCAGGAGTGCATTTTTTCGGAGACTCCCGAGGGTCGTCGCTGGAGTTACGGAGTTCGTGCTTTGTGCGACGCTTTCCGCGCTGCTGAAAGAGACTCAGCCATATGGGGTAAACACCTGGTGCAATGCAGTAGACCTTGTCGACTTTAAAGCGCCTTTTATTTTTTAAGCGAGGAAGTGTCGAATTGTAAATCTTGACCTGGGCTTCCAGGCCATCGCAGCCTAAACCTGGGTACAAGGACACGTCTGGGGAAGTAGGGGAGGCTGGCGTGACACTGACAACATCGTCCAGTACGTGCCATCTGATCTATCGAAATGTGGGTCTGGCTCTTTGTTAAAGTGCTCTTTTTGTCGCCTCGTCCATGGACAAAGATGTATGGCACACAGTATTGTTAATCTTTTAAACTGTTTGCTTGAGCTATTCCACACGTAATTGAAGACGTGTACAAGGGATTGAGAATACCTTCACAGTACACCTGCTTTTGATCCGTCAGCAGGCCTTCTGACACGAGATACGGAAAAATGATTTTCCCATGTGTACAGGTGGGTTCTTCCTACAGTCTATTCATGCTTCCAACACCCACAACTCTCTACTGGCAATGCTGATTGTATTTCGGTAAGAAACTTCGGCCTTGTCCACGTCGGACTGGACGCACTAGACTGGAATTTCACTCTCGTTTGAGCTCGTCAGTAGTACATATCCCTAACTAGACCCGGGATCGAACTCCGGATCACTGGTGTGTGAGGCGTGCATGTAACCACTTGACTACGCGGCTCACGGTAGACGCTACCAAATTATAATACTAGAATATCAGACGAAACCCATTGTAGGGTATAACTCAAAGTTTGCTCAATCGCCACGACTGACATCCGTTATGTGGCCCCGAATGATTAGGTCCATCAATGATCTTGAGAAGACCTGATTTTTCCATTTCAAAAACATATATTCACACAAATCCTATGCTACCTATGTCAAACGTGGACACTATCCAAATCAAACGTATGCAAAAACAACAGATGTGAGATGAGATGCTTGAGAAGATTTGCCATGTTAACTACCTGAGACCGAATAAGAAATAATGCTATCAGACAGACAGTTGGATCATCACTTTGTGCCACATATATTGAAATACAGAACATCAAATGGTTCGGCCATCGCGTTAAAATCCAACACCATCAATTACAACTGGATCTCTTCTCCCTCTGTAGCGAAATAATAATGAGAGAGATCAAAAAGAAGTTAGGAATAATATTAGGAGGTTATAATATAAACAATATGCGCTTTGCAAATGGCACAGTATTGATGGTGGATAATACAAAAGATCTACAACTGTTTGACAGTGTGGTAACAGAGAGTGCAAATAAAGGACTCTCTATGCTGGATGGATATTAAGAAAACAGTAACAATGGTGATATCACAGAAAAAAGGTGACACCAAAATGTGAAATAGAGATAATAGGGAAAACTCTTAACCAAGTGGATAGTTGTAAATACCCAGGGGCATTTATAACATCAGATGGAAGATGCGCAAACGAGATTAAGAGCAGAATAGGGCAAGCAAAGGCTGCGTTTTAGAAAATGAAGACTATCTTATGCAATAAAACATTATCATTGAATGTAAGAAAGAGAGTGCTAAGGTGCTATATAGAACCTGTTTTGCTGTATGACTGTGAATCTTGGAATGTAAATGAACAAATTAGGAAGAGGTTGGAAGCAACAGAGATGTTGTTCCTGAGACGAATGTTGCGAATTCCTTGGACTGCCAAAGTAACTAACAATGACTACTTGAAAGAGGCTAATGAAACTAGAACATTATATACAACAATAAGAAAGAGGCTAGATTTTTTTTTTTTGGGGGCGGGGGTCATGGGATAATAAGAGAGGCATTGGAGAACATCGTGACAACTGGAAAGATTGAGGAGAAGATAGGCAGAGGAAGGCCAAGAGAAATTATGCTGGGTGGATTAAGACGGTGGCATGGAGGAATATCAACAGCGGAGTTGATCTAGAAAACCTAAAGACCAAGATCTGTGGAGTCATGAACGCCTACGCCAGCCGGTATGGCCCTTGATGATGATGATCATCTACCAACACTGACCCTTCATAAAAGAACAACTACTTCGGTAACAAGAGGAAGCCCTAAAAGAAAATGGATTGAAGACATCAAAAACATTGAACAATCACACGGGGTGACACTATCTAGTGCCACCCATGAGAAGTTGGAACGTCAACTATTCCTTCCCACGACGCTTGACGGCAAAAGAGGAAGACGATGATGACGATGCTGATGATGATGAACAACAATAGTAGCTAGCATAAGTGAATGAACAAGCACACAAACATCTGGGGCATTCACGTGTCTTCCTTCTTCCTGTGCATTCCTTCTTCCTGAGGGTCCTTCCCCACGTCACCAAGCTTAATTAGTATGTGAGTCCACCTGCATAGTTTAGTTTAGTTTTAGTTTAGTTGAGCTTAGTCGATGGATCAACATCACGGCACACGGGTGTAACCCACGTGTGCTCGGTTCTACTCCTAACTCAAACCTGAGTCTGGAGAAACTCAGCTCAGTGCACGAACTCAGTAGCACCGGCGGGGATCCTGAAATACTTTGGGTAGATTTTTAACTCGAAATTTTGCCAGGGCAGCGCCGTTAGGCTACTCTTTTTCGATTTCCAACTGCCAAGGGATTTTTTACGTGCGCAACAATACACACGGGTATCTGATCTCACTACCCAGAGACCAGGGGAAATTTTATTACTAGATGTCCACGAGAAAAAATCCCGGTCCTCGCCGGGGCTTGAACCCGGGACCTCCAGCACTCGAGGCGGACATCATACCTCGAGACCACGCAACCCCCACAAGCATATATTTAGACCAATCGGCATCGGATGGGTGAGCTAGCAGATATCAAGTCGGCCGCTTTACTTCTGGGGATTTTTCCTGCTACCCGTTTTATGTTGGTTTATACATGGGAGCCATTGCCATTGAGAATAAACAAGTAACCACTGCTTCGATGTGGTTCTGAACGACGGACTAAAGTGATGATACTCAATGCACCACAGCGGCTCCTGGTCAGTTAGGCTGGGTCTGGTAAATGATGGACATTTATAGAAGACACATGGTCACCTGGTTTCATGGTGTTATACGTAATACACAAATTAATTTACGTCCGTTTTATTTCAATAACCTTATGGATTTCCTATCAACTGATATTTCTTCATGCTGTTATTGTGTTAACATTCCAGTATTTGTTTGTTAATGCAACAAGAAAGAAGTACATACCTGGACTCAGTCGGGGCACCAGATGCAGCTTGTAGAAACTGTCGGCTCGGAGAAATCCTGCATCTAGCTGAAACTGATTCAGTCTAACAAAACATTAAGCTGATGTTTCAATGACATCCGGCAGTATTGCCTCAGATGTAAGTTCGTCAACTCGTAGAGAATGCGCACTCACCGCGCGGACTGTTGTTGCTAATACGTGCGCTCGTGAGGGGTTAAGTATTATCTGCACCACTTGACTGTGTGTGTGTGTGTGTGTGCGTGTGTGTGTGTGTGTGTGAGTGTGTGTGTCTGTGTGAGTGTGTGTGTCTGTATGTCTGTGAGTGTGTGTGTGTGTGTGTGTCTGTGTGTGTGTCTGTGTGTGTGTGTGCGTGTGTGTCTGTGTGTGTCTGTGTGTGCCTGTGTGTGTGAGTGTCTGTGTCTGTGTGTCTATGTCTGTGTGTGTATTTGTGTGTGTCTGTATGTGTCTGTCCGAGTCTGTGTCTGTGTCTGTGTGTCTCTGTGTGTGTCTGCGTGTGTCTGTGTCTGTGTGTGTGTCTCTGTGTGTGTGTCTGTGTGTGTGTGTGTGTGCGAGTGTGTCTGTGTGTGTCTGTGTGTGTGAGTGTCTGTGTCTGTGTGTCTATGTCTGTGTGTGTATATGTGTGTGTCTGTATGTGTCTGTCTGAATCTGTGTCTGTGTCTGTGTGTCTCTGTGTGTGTCTGCGTGTGTCTGTGTGTGTCTGTGTGTGTCTGTGTCTGTGTGTGTCTGTGTGTGTCTCTGTTTGTGTGTGTGTTTATCTGTGTGTGTCTGTGTGTGTCTGTGTCTGAGTGTCTGCAGGACTGACTTGAGCTTCGGTGAGCTTCAAACTGCACCAGCCAGGGCGGGCGTGGAAGGGGATTTCAGTAGGATAAGTTCACCACATAATGTATGTTTATATGAAGATCACAAATGCACAGAAAGGGGGACAGACAGACAACAGTGTGGCAGACAGACAGCAGGAAGAAAAACAGATAGGCGGAGAGACAAACAAACAGATAGACAGACAGACAAATACTTACCAATCGACATATCGACCGACCGACCGACCGACCCACCGACAGACTTACAGACAGACGGACCGACCGACAGACAGATCGTTAGACAGACAGACAGACAGACAGACAGACATATAGACAGACAAACAGACAGACAGATACATAAATATATAGACAGACAGACAGACATACTGACTGACAGACAGACAGACAGACAGACAGACAGACAGTCTGTGTGTGTGTGTGTGTGTCTGTGTCTGAGTGTATTTGTATGTGTGTCTGTATCTGTGTGTGTGTGTGTGTGTCTGTGTGTGTGTCTGTGTGTCTGTGTGTCTGCAGGACTGACATGAGCTTTGGTGAACAAGATTTACAGCTCAAACTGCACCAGCCAGGGCGAGCAGGGAAGGGGATTTCAGTAGGATAAGTTCACCACATAATGTATGTTTATATGAAGATCACAAATGTACAGAAAGAGGGACAGACAGACAACAGTGTGGCAGACAGATAGCAGGAAGACAAACAGATAGGCGGAGAGATAAACAAACAGATAAGACAGGCAGAAAAATACTTACCTATCGACATATCGACCGATCGACAGACTTACAGACGGACGGACGGACCGACAAACAGATCGTTAGACAGACAGACAGACAGACAGACAGATAGATAGATAGATAGATAGATAGATAGATAGATGGATGGATGGATGGATGGATGGATAGATAGATAGATAGATAGATAGATAGATAGATAGATAGATAGATAGATAGATAGATAGATAGATAGATAGCAGCAGCGGTAGCCTAGTGGCTACACACTTGCCTGCAGGCTCTAGGGTCGTGGGTTAGGACCCGCATGGACGCAGATTTATCACACATGTAATGTGGCTTCCATGTCGGGCGGGCCTCACACGAAATGATTCGAGAAGTAAAGTTGACCGACATAATAATGACATCAGCCACCAGGTACTCATCGTCTCATCTCATCTCATCTCATCTCATCCTCATCTCATCTCATCTCTTCTCATCTCTTCTCTTCTCATCTCTTCTCATCTCATCTCATCTAATCTCAAGTCATCTCTTCTCTTCTCATCTCATCTCTTCTCATCTCATCTCATCTCTTCTCTTCTCATCTATTCTCATCTCATCTCATCTCTTCTCATCTCTTCTCATCTCATCTCTTCTCATATCATCTCATCTAATCTCATCTCATCTCATCTCTTCTCATCTCATCTCTTCTCATCTCATCTCTTCTCATCTCAACTCATCTCACCTCTTCTCATCTCATCTCATCTCTTCTCATCTCATCTCATCTCATCTCAACTGGGACGCAGAGGTGTTTCCAAGGCACCAGGGCCGGGTTATATACTGGCCAAGACCTATTGACGCGTCCTCGCCGAGCGTCCTGGGCAACAGGTCCCTTCGGGGTCCTGGCTGAAGTCAATAGGATCGCCGATTCCTCCGAAGTCGGAGAGTGTCTGCCTGTATGGCGAGGAACCACCAGTCTGCACACCAATAAGCCAGACATGGGACAACGGATACTCACGCAAACCTCAGGTCCTGTATGACATCACACTGATGTTGGACAACAGGATGCCTTCATCCGACATACAGGACTTTGCGTTGGAGCTCAAGCCAATGAACACAAGCAAGCAAGCATCTCATCTCAACACATCTCTTCTCATCTCATCTCTTCTCATCTCATCTCATCTCACCCCACCTCACTTCAGGTCAAGATGGCTAAGGACGGTTGTGTTGTTTTTCTGACAGCTACCTTTTCGCGTAGGAGATAGATATTTTCATCTCCTCCGTGTAATTTGTGTGCCAGGATGTAAAACCAGGAGATTCTTCTCAAGATCTGCGCCGATGCTACAGAGTTTCTTGCATTGAGCGAAGCAATCCTTGAGTGAATTTTTCGCAGCGTGTGTGGTTCTGTCGTGTCGTGTTCGGTTTCAACAAACCAAGACGACGGGACCAACATGGTGGGCGCAAGCAACGCAAGCGTGGAGGGGTAAGGCGTTTTAGACTTAAGTGTGACCGTCTGGGCCTCAGGTGTACTCGCATCCTATATTGGAATTCCGCCAGAGTAAAACAACGATGCCCTGTTCTCGAAAATCTGGTTTGCAGGAACGACATTGTAGCACTCCAGGAGACTAGACTGGGTGATCAGCTACTCAAAATGGCCGGCTTTAAATGATTCTACAACAGGCGACATCTGGGAATGGCGATAGTATGGTTGCTGTATGGTATCTCATCCGCGATAGTATGGTTGCTAGACATGTCCAGCTGGGACAATGACGACATACAAATATAGGCGGTCAGAGTTCAATCAGGTCTACCATTTGTGTTGGTTAATGTTTATGCTCGTAACGCGTGTGTGGATTCCCAGAAATGACAGCGCTTAAGCGACATATTAAGTCATGAAAAAATGCCATTTTCTGTGGCGATTTCAACGCTAAAGGCAGATCATGGGGAAACATTTTCTCCAAGACGCAGGGGGAGGAGCTCGAGACTGCACTTGAAACCATTGACCTGGTTTGTATCAACAGTGCTGTGTCACCAGGACAACTAGCCGCCCAGGTGATGAGGATAGTGCTATTGATCTGGCGCTGGTTTCTCCTTTACTCACTACAGTGTGTAGATGAGGTGTCCTAGGGTACCACGGCAGCAACCACCATCCGTGCAGCATATTGGTGAAATAGACGCCATTGATTCGACCTTGTGGTAGAAAAGTAGACCGTATGGTATAAGACAGACAACCCTACTATTACACGACCCGGTTCTCGGGAAAATTATCGCCCTTTGGTTGAGGTTCGAGTAGTTTCGAGAAACCGAGGCCGGATGAACTTGATTCACTCGGGCTGACGGCGCATGGTTGGCGCATGCACAGTTGATTGGGCCGGGCGGATAAAGACGGCAGTTGTTGGCTGTCAGCGCTCGTGACCAGACGTTGTTTGCACTGTGTTTTCATGGAGAGCTGGGGCGACCGATGTCTCAAGGTGGTTGAAGAAATCCGACGTCCAGTCCTGCTGAATTACAGCTGCTCCAGTATGACACAGTGTTCGGCCATCTGAAGGTGGGTGTAACCATTTAGTTTATTTAACGTCGGTACTCGGTCGCGGTGACCAGATAGCGCTAGACGGTATGTACTAACCGTGGCGCGGGAAAGTGGGGCAAGTGTGAACAGACAACTGGTGTGGCCTGAAACCAAACCGGTTGAAAGCGCGTATTTGCTAGCAGTGTGATACAGGGATGTTTATTGTGCTAGCCGCGTCGGGTTTATTAACAGCCACTGTAGGTTGGGTTAAGTGGGTTCAGGACAACGAGAGCTATAATTTGAGTTCACACATGACCCAGCTTCCTGAAATCGAACGTCGTCGAGGCTGAATGACGTCACGAAGGGAACCGGAAGTAGCGTAGTACGTCGCTTATACTAGGGCATGTGCGGTCTCGATAGACGAAGCTCAAAGAGGCGAAGATAGGGCGACGATCGGCAGAACTATCGGATGTCGTTTCAAGGTCGTGACTTGAGTCGAAGGTCGTGGTCACCTCGTGGGGCGACCACTGTCTTATAGATAGTGTCCCTCAATGGAATGCCAGCTTAATATATAGTGGATTCCGGAGAGGTGGACAATGTGTGAGACTTGACCGAAGGGACAGGGCTATTCTATAAAGGCAGTGACACCATTCTAAATGCTCCGGCCCTTGATTAGGGAGGAGAGATGGGGGTGTGGATCTCTGCTACATGGAGAAGGAATGAGACCATGTATATACTATTGGATTTGGAATTTGTACCTGAGGCACGGTACTATATCTGCTCTGGCTGGTAATAGGGACGTGAACCAGGGAGATTGGCGTGAATCAGGAGGGGGTCCAGATCATCACCGGCCCTACTTCAGGGCCATTCTGCCTACAGTTACTAATGATTCACTAACCCTATATGTCATGTAGAAATCTTTCAGGGTACGCCGACACCTCAGTGACGAGTGACCAGCAACCTTGGCCCAAGCTATACTCCAGTCCGGGGAAGATGACGCAGGACACTTAGCAGCCTGCCAGGTCCTTAGCCGGAGAGTGAAGACGTGTTTTTGTATCTCTTACTTCTCGGATTATTATTACTGCAAGCTGAATCACCTATCATGGATTTTTATATCAATGTGCTCGTTGTGATTCTGAGGATGTGGTGAAATAGTTTTTAGATTAATACAAGTGTTTATTATCGCAAAAATGTGGGTTATATCTAATATTCATTTCGAGTGATAGTTGAACACTATTAAATTTCAACCAATCAAGTGCACGAGGCGTGTCAGATACAACCACGGGACCTCAAATTGCCCGCGGCGTGGCTAGATAACAATGCGATTGCTGCGTTCTTCAAGTTTAGTTAGTCGTAATATTATGCAATAATGTCAGGGGAAGGAGAGTGCTCCGTATTGGAAGTGAATGGTGAAAAGACTCGCTCAGATTTACGATCGGCTGTCAATAAAACTTACACACTAAACAAAGAGAGGGCCGTGAAGAATAAGCTATCCAAGTGCATAAATCCCAACGGCCTAGTCGTCAAACACACCAACTCAGGACAGTGTGTTACTATTTCCTTCAACAACACACTCTATTATGAGGCATTCCGAACTTGCCTACTCAACTACTACAGGCTTGAACTAATTGAACACAGGCAAGATAAGCACGGGGCCCACATGGAGGATCTGATTACGACGCCAGTGATTACGATACATTTGTACCGCAGTAAAAATAAACTCATGACACAGGGCAGTAATGAAAACATTAATTCCTGGCTAAAAGTAGATTTTGTTGAACTTGAAAACTCGACACAGACATTCACCGAATCTACTCATACGATGAGTGTACATGACAACATCAACACGAGGCCTGCCAACCCACCAGCGCTCTTGGCTATTGAATACCCAATGGAGCGTATCCAAAACAACATAGAACCCAATGTTGACATTGTTGAAGAAGTACCTGCCTCAGATAACAATAGCATCTTAACTATCAATGGACATTCGTGCGACTGTAAACAGCGCATTGAGGAACTAGAACAATCACTAAAGGCGCTCATTGCCACTGTTTCAACCAACATTGAAGCAAACAACAAGATAAGCAGTGATTACAATGCTCTCAAGACAGAAGTCGCACTCCTGCGAGACGAAAATTTGCTGCTGAGAAATACAGTTCAAATCTTACAGAATGCGTCCTCTACAAACCAAACCGAAGAAGCATGTAATTCTCAAGCAACCGCTTCATCCTTGGGAAATCTTGGGGAAGCTCAATCCCACCCAGAACAGATAATCACTATGAAAACAACTCAACGCGCAGAGGAAGATAAAAAACAACCAACACCTCAATGTGCAGACGAAGATAAACAACAACAAGCAGTCTACCCCATTGACGTCAAAATAAGCAATAGGTTTGAAGTACTTCAAGAAAAGTCACCAGAAAACTTACAGTGCTTTAACATGCTGCAAACGGGCAAGACAAGCCAACAAGATACATCGGGAGAACCACATGGAGACATAAAGACTGTTGATAATCGGAAATGGATGAAACAACGGTCGAGACGTGCTGACAACCAACATGTACAGACAGCACGACCTGACTGTACACATATTATACTAGGCGATTCCTTAATGAAAGGTTTATACAGCGACAGGATGGCCACATCAGACAAAGACATTGTTTCAATAATCCCACTGCCTGGGGCTGGTGTAGACCGGCTAACAGACAAGATTAGCAGGTTGGCTGTTAATCATAGCGTCAGAAGGGCAAGCGTACATATTGGCATCACCGACACCATGAACAACCAACAAATCACAGGGTCTCAACTGCTGGCACTCTTGAACGGATTACGTCACACTTTTCCTAACTCATCCATTTTCTTCTCCTCCATCATATCACCAAGTTATGGACACCAGCGCCGTCTAGCTGACATAAATAACAACATGTTGCAGAAGTTCTGTTCTCAAAACAAGATACAATTCATCAACAATACAGCATCATTCACTTCACAGGCTGGTGCACCAAAAAAGAGTCTTTACAAGGATCAAATACATTTATCTACATTGGGCACCAGTTTTCTCGCCAAGAATTTAAAATATCCAGAACGGACATACCATACATCCAATACGGGATCGCGCCGGACACTTTTAGCTACTCCTGAAACTCAAGCCAGACGACATACTCCCGTCACATCAAGTACCAATAGGACAGAAGTGTGCAGAACACTCATAACCACTGCACCTGAAATCCAAGCCAGACGGGGCACTACCACAACACCAAGTCCGTTAAATACGTCGTCTTTCACACAGGAGGGTAATAATTACGAAGATATGATTCCTATTCTCCCCAGAAAGGATCCGACTCTCAGCAACAACGACGTGCCAGCACAACCTCCTGTTAGCCACCAACCAGAGGCTCTAGTTGGTAGTCATTACATACCCATGAGACATCATCAGTACCCATTTAATTGTAATCCAGAATGGTTGCACCTCACACGGTATAGCCCAGCTACACTTCGTCTAGCACTTATAATGTCGCTATACCAACAACCAACACAACCTGGTATTTACTAGCAACTTAGGACAAAGCTACACCGGATCTCGGTACAAGAAAGAGCCTCTCCTTAAACGTTTATCTGCATATTTGGTTATAACTTGATCTAGTAACGTATTAGGTTATAAGTTATTACAAACATTGACTGGTTTTGACTTTATATTAATTGATAGTACTTAGCTGTATAGCTTTTATAATAATTTCTAATTGTGTTTTCACGGTGAATGAGGGGGTCTTCACTGCTCTTCCTTACGGATCTGTGTACGTATTTTTATATATTTACAGAGATATTACTGTTTCTCTGTACTTTAGAGTGTGTTTTGTAATAAGGGACGTAAGTTGTATTCACTTTGTGTGTGTGTGTTCTGCTTTTAAACTTGTGATTACGCATTGTTGAAATGTCTAATAAGTACGAACACTGGCTCAGGAATAATGGGCTCAGAATCGGGCATGTAAACATATGCCATCTATTAGGGAAGCTGACCGAACTATCACTTATACTTAATCAAAATTTTCACATGTTTGGCGTTAGCGAAAGTCGATTAAATGGCAACATCTCAGATGATGACATCGCTATCAGAGGTTTTAAAACCATTAGAAGAGATCCCTATCAGAAACAAGAGACGGGTATTGCAGTTTATATTTCCAACTCGCTTAACGCCCACCGCAGGCTAGACTTTGAAACCTGTGAGATTGAGTGTGTATGGATAGAGGTTAAACTTCAAAATTGCATACCGCTAGTAGTTGGCTATCTTTATCGAAACCCCAGTGCAGGAAATATATGGTATGGAAAATTCACCACTATGATGGATGTAGTCTTTAGTAATGCTAGGGAAATAATATTGCTAGGTGACTTCAACATAGACGCTAACAAATCAAACAAAACATGGGAAAACATAATAGAGTCATATAATTTCCAACAGTTAGTCAAACAAGCCACTAGAATCACTAAATCATCTGCAACACTTATAGATCATATTTATACTACGTGTGCTGATAACATCACATAATGTAGTGTACCTATCAATGCAATGAGCGATCACTATCCAGTATGTTGCACGTGGTCGAAAAGGGGCACCAAAACTCCCAAACACAAACATATAAGCATAAAATATAGAAATTACAAAAATTTCAATCGAGACGTCTTCTTACAAGATTTGGTCAACTCATCTCTAGATTATGTTTACCAGCTTCCTGACCCAGACGATGCTCTGGACCACTGGCTAAAGACCTTTCTAAGTATATTTGATAAACATGTTCCATTTAAGGAAGTTCGTGTTAAACATCACACAAAGCCCCTGTGGATCACAGAGGAGGTAGTTGAACTTATGAGAGATCGCGACAGGGCTCACAAAAATAGAGATCTAACTATGTACCATAGTCTGAGAAACAAAGTTCAATATGTTAATCGGAAGGAAAAGAAAAATTATTTTAAGAACATAGTAATAGATAAAACCAACACTAAAGATATATGGAAAGCAATTAATACCTTGACAAACAAACACAAATCATCACAATCATTACCATCAAATCAGGTTACATGTGATCAATTCAGTAGATACTTTCAGTCTGACATAAACCAACTGAAGGCTGCAATACCAGATGCGCCTCATGACATATCTTTATTATCATCATTCTGTGAGAACAAATGCTATGGACACATTTCCTCCAACATACCGCTAATGACGACAACTGAAGTATTTACTCATCTCCGTAATCTAAACAACAATAACTCATCAGGACTAGATGGAATTAGAAGACGGATCCTTCGCCATGCTGCACCGGCGATCTGCGAGTCACTAAATTTTATATATAATCAATGTCTAACCAGAGGTTACTTCCCATCAGCCTTTAAAATCGCTAAAGTGTATCCTCATTTAAAAGCTGGTCCTCTAGACGATCGTCTCATGAGTAATTATAGACCAATTTCCATATTATCCTCATTATCCAAACCGCTAGAAAAGCACATCCACAAAACAACACTAGATCACTTAGTTCGCCATAAACTGATAGTTGACAGTCAGTCAGGATTTCGGCCAAAATATTCTTGCCATACGGCACTAACAAACATGATAGAAAACTGGCATCAAAATATTAACAACAATACTCTATGTGGAGCGGTGTTTAGGGACTTTAGGAAAGCATTCGATATGATAGATCATACTATTCTAATTAAAAAACTAGAAACAATGAAAGTAAGTTTTAATATAGTGACATTAATAAAATCATTCTTATTAGACAGAAAGCAAGTAGTATCACACAATAAAGTTTTATCTCAAGCCATTACCATTAATATTGGAGTACCTCAGGGGTCTATTCTTGGCCCTCTATTATTTGCCATTTATATAAATGATCTTCCATTAAATCTGTCGTCGTCCTGCGATCTATTTGCTGATGACTGCACAGTATATACAAACGCTGTTGATCGTAATGTGCTAGAATTATCCTTGCAACAGGAAATAAATAGTGTAGTTAACTGGAGTCATGCAAACCGCATGCAAATTAACATTACTAAAACAAAGTCTATGTTAATAGGAACCAGGCAAAGACTTCACACTCTAAACTCGCAGAGAACTCTTCAGCTGCACATTGGCAGCACGCCTGTAGAAAGTGTCACCGAGCACAAGACACTGGGTGTTATCATAGATCAAAATCTAACTTTTAACTCACATGTTCATGCTCTAGTTAAACAAATAGCCAAAAAAGTATACCAACTTGCCAAAATTAAAAATTTCCTTTACGAAAACACAAGAAAGATATTCTATACTTCTCATATACAAACACATATTGATTACTGCTCCACAGTCTGGGATGGATGCTCCAAATCAATAACAAAACGCCTATATTCACTCCAGAAAAGGGCAGTGCGTTTAATTAATGGTGAAAAGCTTACCGACAATTCTAACCTATATAAATGTCTCCGGTTACTGCCACTCCACAAGCGCCTGCTTTTTAATAAGACCAAACTAATTCACAAAATCCTATTTCAAAATGCTCCAAGCTACCTTTGGCCATTGTTTAAATATAACGCTAGACATAGCGAACGACTAAATATACTTCATGTCCCTAAACCTAGGATAGACTTATATAAAACAAGCTTAGCATACTCTGCCGCTCAGTTGTGGAACAATCATCCACAAGAAATCAAAGACACCACCAATCATGATACATACATTCGCAACCTGTTTGAACACTACCTTAGTACAGACTACATGCCCCCATAACAAACAACACAAAAAAGACAATAATGGTAACTTATCTCAAACGACAACTAGCCAAAAAACATTCCCTTATGTATGGCACGTTACACCCTCCTTAGGTATTTATAATGCCCATGTTAAACACTGCCTCAGTGAGTCATTTGTTATTGATTACTTTTCATGCGTTTTAATGTTCTTTTGTTGTCAAAAGTTGCTTCATAAGTGATGTTGAATGAAAGAATGTATGAGAGGAAATAGAGAAGAAGGGCAGAATGTCAGACGGGCCTGCGTGCCCAATTCTTAACCCTTTGAAAATAAAGACTTATTATTATTATTATTATTATTATTATTAGACCCAGTTCCTCTCCGGCACCTGCGAGCAGCATATGTAGGGACCGTGACTCTCATGGGAAGAGTTCATATGACTGAGGAAGGAGGTGAGAGTGAGCTCGCTTAGGGCAAGCTTGGTTCCAGATACATTCACTGAGTGTTGTCTTCCACAGGTTCTACCTGTGTGAAGTCTTATCAGTTGGTGACGGGACCAATGATTGAGACCAGGCAAGTGTGAGTAGCGGACCAAGAACTCAATATGAATCCTACTGTGTAATGGTCACAAGAGTTTACTACACTGGAGGTTGAGTCCTGCTAACCCTTGGCCATCGTCATTACCAAGCATGTTCACTATGTCCACGCTATCTGCTGACCGACTACACTCACGGCAAGTAATTATGTGGAGTGATTGTGCCTTGTATCACAACTACCGACAGATCCACCACCAGCTAGAACCAGATTGCATTGTGTGCCAGGCCATTTTGGCTTAGGAATCCGCTGGACTATATCTCCAGTACCAACATCCCACACCATCACCTGAGGGTTGCTCTCATATTTCTGACACTCTCTTGAACTCTGTAAGAGAGAGCAACTACGTGTTCATATTGTGGCCACCCACAAGGCCTTGAACATTTAGACATCTGTGTGGACTACCCATTCAGATCATCCCGCAATAGGTTTCCAGAACTAGTCCAGTTAGAACGACCATTATCCATCCATCCGTGGGAAGACGACAGCTTGATGGAAGACTGGCTACATCCGGCGAGGTCTAGTAGCAAGATGACCTGTAGCGTCTACTCGAAGCCTTTCCAGTGATGACTGCTCAATCCTGAAGCTACTCCCAGGATTTCTGTCTTGAATTACCTATCTGTTAATAGGTCTATCTCATCATCATCATCTCCACCATCATCATCCTCATTTTTACAATACACACTTCTGTTTACTCTCTTTACTCCAGATGAAACAACTGACCCACATGAATAAATGAACTTCTATTTGCAGACGATCAGTGCCTGTTTTACAGCGATGAGGGCAGACTACAAAATCATATCACTAATCTGAGTTCAACCAAAGGCAGATTACAACATAAGTATAAACACAGCCAAAACCGAAGTAATGAAAGTTAGCACATCGCCAGGCCCACTAAGTATACAGATAAATAACACACCTCTGAAACAAGTTAAAGAATTCAAATACCTTGGAAGTATGATCACAGAAGACGGCAGATTGGACAGAGAAATTGAAATCAGATGTCAAAAAGCTAGTGCACTTACATATCAACTATCATCCTTACTGAAACATCCAAACATACCCATGTTCGGAAAATGACAGATAATAAACAGCATATTCACACCAACCCTATGCTACCAATCGCAAACCTGGACTTTATCCAAATTACACCTTCGCAAAATCAACACCTGCGAAATGAGATGCCCGAGGAGAGCTGTCAACTTAACAATCCGAGACAGAGTAAGAAATGCTATTATTAGACAGACTGTGGGATCAACACCGTGTGCCACATTTATTGAAAAACAGAAGATCAAGTGGTTTAGCCATGTCGTTAGAATGCAACATCAGCAACTACCATCACTGGCCTTACATCAAAGATCATCTGCGACGATACCACGAGGACATACAAGAATAAAATGGATTGACGACATCAGAGACACTGTACAACCAAACGGAATGACACTATCCAGTGCCGCCCACCGGGCGCTGGAACGCAAATTATTCCTCCCCACGTCGCTTGACGGCAGAAGTGGAAGTTGATGACAATGATGATGATGACACTTCTGTTACCATATAGATGCCAGGGTTGAGTGTTGAGTCATGCATTCAGGACGAGGTGTGAGAGGGTAGTATCTCTTGGTTGGTTGAACAGTGAGATAGGTATCCAGAGGCCGGTGGGGTAAAGTAGACTGAGGTTCCCTAGTTCCCAGGCAGATCACCTCCCGTTATTAAGGCGTGGCATCAGGTTCCCCTCACCCCAGGGATTGCTGCTACAAGATGGGGTGTCCTAGGGTACCACGGCAGCGACCACCACCCGTGCATATTGGTGGAGAAAGGCAAACCAGGCAGCACAAATCAACGGTCAAGGCTTTCCAGTATGACAGTACAGGGCAAGATGTGATGAGTTAAATAAGGCGAGACAAGCGCAGAAAGTTTCAGGGCAGGAAAAACAGCTGGGGGCAGCCACCTTGGTGGAATTCTGAGGTGGAGAAGGCCTGGATGAATAAGCGTGGTGCTGTAAGGAAATGGCAAAACGCCAAGAAGAACAGAGTTGCCCATCCTGGTCCCTGCATGGGCTTAGAAAGAGAGATGCACAGAAAAGCAAGCTATTTAAAAAACCTGGTTAAGGTTATTAAAGGTGAAAAATGGGCAGAAGTATGTCAAAGAGTAAGCACAGACAAGTCACTGAAATTGTTCTGGCGACTAAATAAAAGCATGAGTGGGAAGTGATTATTTCTGTTGAGATGTTGTCTGGATCCGGGGTATTGCCAGATTTCATATGGTTAAGAGCATTCTGAACTTCTATCTTCAGAATTGATGGCCCTTCATTATTACTCCGAATATCATAATGTTCTTCTCTTGTATCATCATAAGGATTTTTCACATAATCTGACCATGTATGTAAAACTTCATGTTTTTCTATTATGATTTTTCCATCTTTTGTTTTAAGGTAGCCTGTTTATGTAGGTGTTATTTTATTAGTAAGCTCCTGAATTCTTTTGTGCATTAATTTGGTATTTTTACTGTTGTGTTGTTTTTCAACTTCTATGCAATTATTTTCGCACCACGCTTCTTTTGCTTCTTCATATAATTTTCTGACTTTCATGTGAGCCTCTTTATATTGTCCAGGATTAATTTTGTTGTGTCTTCTTGTTTCCATTGGTCTTAAAATTTCTTCAGTCATCCATTTCTTAAGACCTACTTTCCTTTATTTTGGGATAGTTTTTTTTTTCTGCAATCAAATTGATTGAATTCTTCATTTCCAATTGATCATCCATATCTTGTAATAAGATCTCTAGATCAGACAATACATCAAATCTGTTCTTTACTTCTATGTTAAAATTGTCTTGTATTTCATTGTAATGTTTTATTGCACACAGATCATATTTAGTGGTTCCTGGTGTATACTTGACTTTCTTTAACTTTATCTTCAATGTGCCTATAATCAATCTGTGATCACTGTAACAGTCTGCATTTGGAACTGTTTTTGCGACAGTTAACTCATTTCGAAACCTTCTGTTAATCAGTATGTAATCGATCTGGTTTCTAATCCAGCAGTCAGGACTTCTCCATGTCCATAATCTTATGTGATGTTGCTTAAACCATATGTTTCCGACAATCGAAAAATAAATGTACACATAGCTAAAGAAGCATACACATGAAAGAAAGAGTAAACAAACACGTAGACAGATGACAAATCAAGTAACTAAACATGTACGCAAATGAATGATCAAATAACTAAACAGATACACATATGAATGGCTAGATTGCTAAATGTGTACACACGTGAACTGTAAAAAAAATACATAAAGAAGTACACACAATAATCATCATTTAATTACAGAACTACACAAACAGAATGATTTAACAACATACGAAAGAACAAAAGTACAGGTTCTATGTAGCACTTCAACACTACAACAATGCATTCATTGTGTTATTTTATTTCCATTTTTAAAAAGCAATGACAACGAAACTCTGGCCACATACAAATAGATAATATGACCATTAAAAGAACGGAAACATACAAATACCTGGGTACAATCTTCAACTGCTCCAACATCATAAGGGAAGAAATACAAACTAGAATCAACTCTGGAAATAAGATATACTATGCACTACAACATCTACTAAAATCAAAGGCGCTATCTCGTAACACCAAAATCACAATATACAAAACACTGATCAGACCAGTTGTGCTGTATGGCTCTGAAACCTGGAGTACAACGAAAGGAGACGAAGCCTTGTTACAAACCTTTGAGAACAAAATTTTAAGACGCATCTTTGGACCCATTAGGGATACACAAAGTGGAGAGTGGAAAAGAAGAAGTAACAAAGACATTTATGATTTGTTTAAGTCCCCGCTAATCACTGGTATCATGAAGGCTAATAGACTACAATGGCTGGGGCATATAGAAAGAATGGAAGATAATAGGGAAACAAAACTCGCTTACACTCAGGAAATAAATGACCGTAGACCCCGAGGTAGACCAAGAAGGCGGTGGAGAGATAATATACATACAGACCTACAAGCACTTGGAATCAACGACTGGCAAGAGAAGGTCCACCAGAGAGACGAATGGAGACAGATTGTATTTGCAGCAAAGAACCTCAATGGCTCGGAATGCTGAAGAAGAAGAAGAAGAAGAATGACAACGAAAACAACAATATCAACAACTTTGATTTAAATAATATTTTATTGTTCAATTCTGTAATACTTGAGTTTTAAAACTTAAGTTGTAATACGTGAGTTGTAATACTTCTTTCGTACAATACCATATACATAGCATGTCTACGAGTATTTGAATTCATTCAACGAGCCACCTCTCGAGGGCAATGCGTGTGTGTAAAATCTATTTCATTGTTTTCGTTACCCGGTCTGGCACACTATGTTCTATAGAAGCGGCTCACCTGCGATCTGCATGTTCTATAGATATGATCTATCTCCGCACGGACAGTCGCCCGTATATCACCGTGTCCATAAGGGGAGCTAAGAACAATAACATTGTAACCTACCATGCAGACAATGAACAAGATCTACAACATTTAGTAGATGCGGTTGTTGCACAGTGAACAACTTGGGTTAGAATTAAATTGTAAGAAGACGCAGATTATGGTCGTCTCTAGGGAGAAAGAAATACCACAGTGTAAAATCTTAGAATAATCATAGCATCTGATGAGAGGTGCCTTGAAAAGATTAGGACAAGAATAGCTATTGCGAAGGTAGCTTTTTGCAAAAAAGACAAGATACTGATTAATGAAATGATGTCAATGACAACGGTGAACAGACAAGCTGACAAACATCAGATAGCTTGCAGCTGGGCCAATCGTGTTTTAGGCACATGTTTTAGGACAAACTGTGTGTAGATATCAATAAACTTCACTTGACTGCTGCAATCTATGTATTCGTTCATACTGACTCCTGAGGTGAACAAAAAAGAAGAGAAGAAGAAGAAGAAGAAGAAGAAGAAGAAGAAGAAGAAGAAGAAGAAGAAGAAGAAGAAGAAGAATGTTGCAACAGTTGTCCATTGAGCCTTGATACGCTGTCACATTCGCCCAAATCATCTGAATACACCCTTACAGTAATCAGACTGTCATCGTTAGAAGTCCCATAGTAATTCAACAAACCTGGTTACACTGTCACATAATCCCCACATAGTGACAGCATTGTCAATTAACCCACACATAGTGACAGCATTGTCAATTAATCCACACATAGTGTAGACCAGAGGTTCCCAAACCACGACCCGCGGGCCACTTGTGGCCTGCCAGCTGTAAGAAAGTGGCACGCGAGGCTTCGTTGTTTAATATAATATGTTTTAATAATGTAAAGAAAAACATGCAGTCGAAGCGCCCCGTCAGCGTGCGATAATTTACTCTGCTCGTGGTTGTTATGCTTATATATTATCGAATGCGCCAGTTCATTTCCCAACGAAACGTGACGTGTCTTTTTTAAGCGACAACGAAACGTTATGAAGTTCCCATATCCCAGCCTTGTCGACCAATTAGAATGCACAAGGAGCCATGTTGTCGACTGTTACAACTGTTTAGCAGAGTCGGTAGTATTTTGTTGAAATTAGAATTTTTTTCAAAGACAAATTTACCGTTAAAGTCTGTAAACATGAGTGGGGAAAATCTAAAATCAAACAATGTTAAAAAGCGAAAATGTAAAGATGTTGCTTGTCGTGAATTCAACGAAGACTGGACGGAGAAATTTATGTGTATGCATTACCGTAGTGGTAAACCATTTTGCGTAATCTGCGGATTTTGTGTTTCTGTTACCAAAAAAAAAAAAAAAAAATCTGGAACGACACTTCACGACCACACACCCAGACATAAATGCTCAATATCCGTGCAATTCGGAGTTAAGAAAAGATTTCACAAAGAAAGTTCTCTGACCAGGCAGCAGTCATTTTCAACCAAGGCTAACGAACAGAGCAAGAGTGCTGTTGCTGCCTCGTACGAAGTCGCTCTTCAGATGGCTCGCAAAAAAGAAGCCTTTCACCGATGCAGAAGAAATAATCAAGCCTTCCCTTACAATTGCTGCTGGAATGCTTGGCGATAAAAACTGTGAAACAAAATTTGATCAGATTCCTGTGTCTAATAATACTTAATGTCTAATAATAATTAATGAGCGGGCTGACTATGGCCAGGCGAGTTGAAGAATTAGCAATCGATGTTCATCGTCAAGGAGCAGCACATATAAAAAAATTGTACAGTTTTCTTTCATTGGCAGTGGATGAATCCAGTGACATTTCTGACACAGCTCAGGTCGCAGTTTTTGTTCGAGCATAAACGATAATTTTGAAATCACTGAAGAACTTCTAGGACTTGAATCAATGCATGCAACTACCAAAGGGACTGACTGATCTGTTTGAAACTCTAAAGTTGTG
The DNA here is from genome assembly GCA_014155875.1 of Cepaea nemoralis. NCBI lineage: Eukaryota > Metazoa > Mollusca > Gastropoda > Stylommatophora > Helicidae > Cepaea > Cepaea nemoralis. The sequence continues at coordinate 101,701 of JACEFZ010020619.1, read as the reverse complement.
TGTAGAGAAAAACAACGTAGAATGGACCAAATTGGACAATGCATGCACCGACGGTACTCCTTTTTTGACGGGTAAAAAGTCTGGATGTCTAGCATTATTGGAACAGTTTCTTGGCAGCGCTATATTAAAATATCATTGTATCATTCTCCAGGAAGCTCTGCGTAAAATAACTTTAAATCTGAAACATCTCATGGATGTTTTCCTGAGACATGTGAACGAAATTCGAAGTAAGACGCTGAACAGGCGTTTGTTCAGATAGTTTCTATCAGACCTGAACGAGGAATACGGTGAGCTACTGTTACACTGTGATGTCAGATGGCTATCTAAAGGAAAAGTTCTGTCACGTTTCTTGGCACTGAAAAATAGTGTCTATCTGTTTCTGTCGAAAAAAAAAAAACATGCATTGCTTACAGAACTGGAATGTCTGCTGAACGATGGCTGGCTTAATGACCTGTAATTTTTGGTGGACATCACGTCTCATTTAAATTCTTTAAATGCGAGGATCCAGGGGGAAAGGAACTATTAACAAATTTGTGCGATTACATTTCTTCATTTAAAATGAGACTACGACAGTTTATCGGACAGTTGACTGGAGGGACTTTAGAGGTGTTTCCAACTTGTGGTGGACAAGAAATATGACTTGTTACAATACAAAGTAAAAGTTGAAAGTTTTCTGGATATCTTTCAGTCGAGATTTCAAGAGTTCACAAAGAGGATAATGTTGCCCTCTTCATAAATCCATTCGTATTTCCTATTGTCAATTACTGCAAAACCTTCAACACGAAGTAATCGATTTGAAATGCAATTGTGCACTGAGATGTAAATTTCTGGAGCTGCCTACTTCACCTTCATCTGATCATATGATTTCATTCTGGCGACTATTGCTTGTCGAACAATTTGAACACCTGCGTTCATTCACCCAGAGATACATTTGTCGTTTTTGTTCGACTTACAGATGCGAGCAGTCATTTTTACCCAATGATCCTTATAAATAAAATTTAAAAAAAAAACAAATAAAAAAAACAAGCAACGTTCCAGATTAACCGACAGTAACCTAGCTGCGCTTATGACTTTGGGTGCGACCGATTTGTGCCCAGACATTGATAAACTGGCATCTGAACTTAAGTAACTGGTTATGAAGAACAGTTACAATTGTAAATTAATTACATTAACGCCACTTCTGACACCAATTCGCCGCTGGCGTTGATTCATTGACCACTTCTGACACCAATTCGCCGCTGGCGTTGATTCATTGACCATTCTGACACCAATTCGGGGTCTAGCCTGTCAGCGACTTGTGCGCTGCAGCTTTCAAGACTCCGCTACTTTCGCACTGCACGAAATAACAATTCATGACATTTGCGAAAGGAATGCAATTTATTCAGAGCCGACATTTGAATGGCTCTACGAGCGTTAGGTTTCATCATCAGTACACAATATGAATACATCAACGTGATGATAGATGATGCTATCATTACACAATCTAAATGCACAGCCCTATGTTTGCCTATGGCCTAGAAAGCTATGGAATTGGTCAAGGATACGTCTGCTCTCTCTACCGTCTCCAGTCAGTCTGTCCACCCGCTACACATTCCGTGGACAAGCACGGACACTTTACTCTCCGTGCGGTCGCTAGTATTGCGTGCCTGGTCTCGCCAGCACGCCGGCTGGTGAGTTCGAGTAACCTGCCATATCACGGTTACTCGCAAGGACCAGCAACCCAATTGCTTGGGGAAAGCCCTCGCTCATCTGTACTCGTCGACCTCTGGTCTGACGCAAATGTGTCTCCTTGTGCGGTTATTAATAGTACTCGGTGTCTTCCCTGTCTGGTGTCTCTCTACTAGACTAGTGTTAACTCATTACTCCTGTAAGGCCTTATTGGGGATGCTGACAAGTAGCATGATTATAATATTATGGTAACGTTATGAAAGTTTGGAGAGAACAATAATGGAGGGGCATATGCCCGGGAAGAGAGGAAGAGGAAGGCCAAAGAGAAGATGGGTGCAGGATGTGGCCGATGATCTTCAGATGGGTGTATGGGATGCGGGACATCTTCCTTATGACCGATAAGTTTTCCGGAAGGTTGTTATGGGAGCGAGGTTCTGCAAAGAACATGCTGCTGGACTTATATATTGTATATATTGTATATATTGTATATGATATTGGTACATAATCAATGTTCTGTGATTATGCTGTCAAATAGTTCAAGGACAGTGATTATATTGTCAAATACTTCAAAACCAGTGATTACATTATAAATAATCATAAATCAGTTACTACGTTATAAATAATAAAAGACCAGTGATTATATTGTCAAATAATCCTAACAAAGTGAAATAATCCTAACAATGTGATTATATTATCAAATTTTCTAAACACAGTGAAGACATTGTCAAATAATGCAAGCAATGTGATTATATCGTAAAATAATCCAAACACAGTGAGTATGAAGAGTCCAACCAATACGATATCTGGCAGTGTATGTTGCTGTCTTCTTAATCTCGCAAATAATCACCAAGAATATTATAGGCTACACAAGACACACTGTCCCACTCTCGTTCTTATTTCTAATGCCTCTGTATGTTTTCTCTCGTGGAGGTCTCGTCACCTCCTGCCTCTGTTTGTTTTATGTCAGGGAGAACTCGGCACCTCATGCCTCTGTCTGTTTTCTCTCATGGAGGACTGGTCACATTATGCCTGCGTCTGTCTGCTCTCATGGAGGACTCGTCACTTCATGCCTGTGTCTGTTTTCTCTCAGGGAAGACTCAGCACATCATGCCCCGGTATGTTGTCTTGATTAAGTTAATGATTTCCCGTGGTACACCACAATGCCTATTAGATTACCAAATTGATATCCTATCAACGCTATCAAAGCCCTGCTCGTTGTCCACAAACCCAACCTAAAGTGCTGTGTTCATTTCAATATTTTGCTCTATTATTGGGCTCTATTATTGGGCTCTATTATTGGGCTCTATTATTTAGCCTATTATTTTACTCTATTATTTTGCTCTATTATTTTGCTCTATTATTTTGCTTAATGCAACAATCTAGCCAGGGTAGCATCTGTTTGGTCCAAAACCTGCATATTCATCCCTTAGGTGGCACGCAGGGGTGTTTCCATGGCACCAGGGCCGTGTTATATACTGGCCAAGACCTATTGACGCTTCCTCGTCGAGCGTCCTGCGCAACAGGTCCCTTCGGGGTCCTGGCTAAAGTCAGAGGGATCGCCGATTCCTCCGAAGTTGGAGAGTGTCTGCCTGTACGGCGAGGAACCACCAGTCTGCACACCATTAAGTCATACATGGGACAACGGATGCTCACACAAACCTCAGGTCCTGTATGACATCACACTGATGTTGGACAACAGGATGCCTTCATCCGACATACAGGACTTCGCATTGGAGCTCAAGCCAACGAACACAAACAAGCAAGCAATCCCTTAGGTGTTTGTCAATGAAACCTCTTAGTCTCTCCAGAATGACCTGGATTAATAGTTGCCCAGGAGGCGACAGTAACATTGTTCTTTTATGATGTACCACTGCTGTACGTTTGCTTTATTTGGCAGATTCACCAGATATCCTTTTCTGTTGCCTGCTGGTGCTTCTTCAGGTTCCCAGATTCTGCTAAATAAAGTGTGCTGGTTGGTGTATTTGTTGTTTCTATATTATCAGTAGTCGGTGTAAATGTTGTATACAAGGCAGTGGGTTTGTTGTATTTACATGATTAGTAGTCGGTTTAGATGTTGTATACAAATCAGTGCATTTGTTCTATCAGCAGAAGTCAGCCTGTATTTAAATAACGTCGCAAGATTGCTTTTGACAAGCCAGCAGAAGTCAGTTGATGTGTTGAAGACAAATAGTGCTGTTCGCTTGCGTGGAAGAGCTGATCTGGGAGGAAATGGTGTGCTGGTACTTCACTTTCTTGCAGGTCTTGCATGTCAGCAGCTTAAACAGCTGACTCCGGAAACGTCTGGCAGCAAAGAAGTACATAAAAAAGTTCAATGCATGGGTGGCGTCCACCAGAAGATACTGGACTTGTTCAAACACCGCCCAGTAGGCGTCTGACTTCGTGTCACATCTGCCCCCAACCCGAGGATCGGACATGATCAGGAACACACAGCCAGGAATTGTAAACACCAGAAATAGTGCAGCTGCCAGAATCATCATAAATGTGATGGTCATTTCTGCTCTTTCCGTTTCAGCAACCAATCTCTGGCTGTTTCTGGTGGCAGCTTCATTTATGTTATCCTGTCCACTTCCTTTTTGCAAGAGGATTCGGCGGTCACGGCGGGAGAGGTAGAGGCCCCTGATAATGCCACCAGTGAACGTTAAGATCAGCAGAAAGGGAATGAAGAGAAACAAGGCAATGTTGATCCAATACCAGTAGGTTGTCCAGAAGGGTGCGAAATAGGTAATTGTACCACAAGCCCCACTCGCATGATGAGCTCGCATGATCAAAAACAAGATGCCATAAAGCAACAGGAATACCCCGGCTACAGTAGCCGCACAGATGTAACTTCTCCTTTTCGTAAATACTGAGATTTTCTTGAGCGGGTAACAGACGAAGGTGAACCGATCGGCACAGATCAGAACCAACAACCAGTTGGCCACAGTTGCCAGGTACGTGGGGAGGAACGCCATCTTGCAGCCTCCATTCCCTAAGAGGACTGCATTTAGCCCAAGCTGGTTGTAAATCAATTTAACAACCAAAGCTGAACCATCGAAGAAGGCCAACAGGGCAACAAAGAACGTAGCTGGACTCAAAGTTTGCATTGACAGCGTCGTTAAGATGGCCAGCACGTTGCCGGGAACTCCAATAGCAGAAAGGATCCATAAATAGATGGCACTGATCTGTCTGGCAATATGGCATATTTCTTCTCTCCTGCAAATAAAAAAAATATAGAATTCAACGCATGTACTCTCACTTTGGTTAAGAACTTAACAGGTTACGGACGCAATTCATAACACCACATACCGCGTTCGAAACACAGCTGAGGGCGATTTCCCCACTGACCGCATGGCGTTGGTTTTCATACAATGCCTCAGAAAGGAATGACAAACTACTTAACGTAAACTGTCCAAGATATCACAAACAGCCAAAACATGTTTGGGGTGACTGCGACGACCTGTAAAGGATATGCAACTAACTGTTTAACTCTCATTTAATCTGTCCGTTTATTTAGTGCAATAATGATGGAGTATGCCAGATCTAGAGCTCTGTGATCATGATGTACTGTTGCTAATGGCACTTTGCCAACTTGACAGACGATAGTTTGTTACATTGTGCTTCACAAAGTCATAGTAACTACAACCCATAGGCGTGGTTCAGGGATGGAGTTATACCTCTCTATAACACACAGCCTGGGCTGAATTGCAGAGACCATGTATTGCCCATGCAGCATGATCTCTCCCTCGGCCTGCCTAGTTTATTTTAGATGAAAGTAACACCAATACATCTGGAACAAGATAAGCTGTAGAAGTTGCCTTATCAGAAAAGAATGTCTCTAACTGTCTGTCTGTCGGAACTTCCATCCTAGATCAGTTGCCGACAAAGGTTTAGGGCCTGGTCTGCCCTGCCATGACACCTAGTCTTTAGGTTGCATTTCCTCGCACCAGGATAAGGCTTGTACCCTCCCAATTGCGCTCCTCCGTCCGAAGCCGTGGGCGCAGAGGGGTGTAGGGTTTGGTGAATGCCGTCTATGATTCGGCGCCAACAGAAAGCGGGTCGCACCGTCTACTGTCGTACAGTAGCTCAGTAATAGGTCATGATGGCAATAATCTGGGATATGCAGGTGAGGTGGCTTTCATCATGAAACGTGAAATACAATGTTATAAAACGACTAAAATAATTGCAACAGAAAGTGAAAATGACGTTCTCTAATTATTTAACTGCCAAAAACCGATGCGATAGTAATGAAAATAGTAATTGCCTTGACATTGGGGGAAAATAGTCCCCAAGAATACAATAAGACAGTTAAAGGAATCAATCGGTTGATGTGTTGAAATATCTGAAGACATCTGGGGGACTTGTGTGTTGACATTCTGGCGGCGGCATTATGCACAGTGTATCTGTGCGGGCTGTTGTTTGTCGAGACTCCTGTCTTTTCCACTTTTCACATTGGGCAGTGGGGAGCGTTTTGTGAGATATTCACTGGCACAGGAACGGAGCATAATGGGGACGACCCGTTGCTGTGAAGTTGGAACTGCGACTAACTAACTAACTAACTAACTAACTAACTAACTAACTAACTAACTAATCTGAAGACATTAATAACAAAATATGGGAGATGTGTTAAATGATATAAGTTGAAATATCTGGAGACGTTAATATCAAGATATACAAGATGTGTAGAATGATATAAGTTGAAATATCTGGAAACATTAATAACAAGATATGGATGTTGTGTTACATGATTCATTCATTCATTCAGTAGCATGTCCTTTGCAGAACCTAGCTCCAATAACAACCTTCCGGAAAACTTCTCGGCCACATTCAAGATGTTCCGCGTCCGATACACCCATCTGAAGATCATCCTCCATATCCTGCACCCATCTTCTCTTTGGCCTTCCTCTTCCTCTCTTCCCAGGCATATACCCCTCCATTATTGTTCTCTCCAAACTGTCATGCCGTTTCAAGTTTTATCTTTGATAAACGATATAAGTTAAAAATATCTGGAGACATTAGTAACAAGATATGGAAGATGTGTTAAAGGATATAAGTTGAAATATCTGGAGACATTAATTACAAGATATGGAAGATGTGTTAAAGGATATAAGTTGAAATATCTGGAGACATTAATCACAAGATATGGAAGATGTGTTAAAGGATATAAGTTGAAATATCTGGAGACATTAATCACAAGATATGGAAGATGTGTTACAGGATATAAGTTGAAATATCTGGAGACATTAATCACAAGATATGGAAGATGTGTTACAGGATATAAGTTGAAATATCTGGAGACATTAATCACAAGATATGGAAGATGTGTTAAAGGATATAAGTTGAAATATCTGGAGACATTAATCACAAGATATGGAAGATGTGTTAAAGGATATACGTTGAAATATCTTGCCACCTACACACATAACATAGAAGATATGTAAAGAAGGTGAAAGGTCATCATCAGCATGGGCCATGCCAGTAAGCGTGGGCGGACCTTTTTTTTGCCATCTCACTCGATCATCAGAGTCGTTGATCAGCTCAGTTTTTTTTTTGTCTCGACCATACAACGAGTCCAAGCCATCCAGGTATTTACTTCTCTGTCATTCTCTTGTTCTCTTCCCGTCAACCTTGCCAGTTGTCACCTAAGAACTGTGACTAAAAAATTGTGACTGTCTATCGATGAAAGGTAAATAGCTTAAATTCAAGTGGTATACTACAAGATAATTGAAAATATCGAATGGAAAATATATTTCTTATAAATAGAGTAAATTCTCTAATAAATTCCTGCTTGCCTGTCTGCCTGTCTGTCTTCTTTTTTTTCCGTCCCACCGCTCTCCCCGCCTCGTCTCTTCTTCTCCTTATTCTACTTCATTTTCTAATTATTTCCCGGTATCCGTGCTAATGAGGTTAGATCGACCCCAGAGATGTGCTGGTCGGAACAAAATATTCTAGCCATTAGACAGGACTTGAACCCATGTTGCTGTATTAAGAGACAAGTATCCCAGTTCCAGTTCCAGTTGTAGAAAAAAAAAAACCAGCTTTCCACTATCGTTCAACTAGTCTCTAGTGGCGTTAGTTACATTGTAGTGGTTTAAGGTGCAGGTAAGTTTCTCTCAATTTCTGCACCAGTGTTGGCTGGCTTATCGGTTTGGAAGAGTTTATACCATGTGACGTCAGCTGGGGGATTGGCTGGTGAGTTCTCCTTCGTGTCCGACTTCCTCTGGTGGTTTCTTTGTTCAGTGTTGGCTTCTGGCTCGTTTGTTTTAATAGGATGCAATCCTTATAAGGACTCATCCTTTGATTTGTTTGCTTTCGTACTTTTTGTGTGTGGTCCACCCGTGTACAGGTTGGCAGCAGGCCTTCTCATCTTGTATGAACTCTGCGTGAACATTGAACAATGTCGCTATCTTGATGAGTTTCTGATCTTCGGGTGTGTCTCTGAGTTTGTCGCAACAATTTTCGATATGTTCTAATTCGCTGTCCGTTAGGTGCTCTAGACTTTTATGGATTATCCGCGTGAGAGCTTGCGTCACCTTGGATTTACTGTTCGTTGTGTGTGAGTTGCTGGCATCAGCTTGTCGTTTCTCATTAGTCTTTTGCGTGTTTTCGGTTGGTTTGTTTTTGGATTAGTTCCCTTTCAGCTTTTAGTAGTTCTCTCTCTGATTTAAGGGTTTGTAGAATGTCTTCGTTCTCCGTCTTCATCAGTGCATGCACGTTCCAACTCTTGCTTGATGCTTTTCTGGATTTCCCTCATGTCAACAAGCAGTTTCTCGTTGTCGATGATTGGTGTCGGTGTTTGAAGTAGCGTGACTTGTTACTTTAGCTCGTTAATCTGGCATTGCAGTTGAGATCTTTCAGCTTGTGAGATGCACGTAGCTGTCTCACACCTCCGCATTTCTTCCTTGTATGGTGTCTTTGTGGTAATGGCGATCTTTAAGACGTCTCCATGTCTTTGGAGGCACGGGCAGCCCAGGTATCTTGCTCCATGCTTGCTAAGGCAGTTGGCACACTTTCTGTTGTCGTTGGGCATTCGGAAGTCCTTGTCCTGTTTGGCCAACGGACATTCCTTGAATGCATGGCGCTCGGCGCAGTATCGGGAGATCTCTGTCCTGCTGTGGCATGTTGATATGCTGTGGCTGGCCCTCTGGTATTTTGAGCATTGAGTGATTCTCGGAATGAATCTTTCAGGCTGTTGTACTTTCTTGTTTATCGATACATTTCATGGTATCTCGCTGCCTTCTGTTGTCACCACCGTTATGGTTGTGGGTATCTTGGAGTATGTCAGCAGTCAGCTCCGCCTTCAAGATTAGGATATGGAGATTTTCCTGTTGTAGCTGCTTCAGGATCTGTTCGTCTGTCAGCTCCACTTGGATACGTTTGACAACTCATCTGATTGTCTGCGAGTCGGAGTTTACGACTCTGGTGTCTTTCTCCCCTCTCTGCTTCTCAATAGTCTTGGCCCTTGTCTGAGGTGGGTTTTTGTCGGTCTCTCTCGTGGTAGCTTCATTTGAGGTTACTGTAGGTTCGTGTTCTTTGCTGCAGCTTGCAGGCGGGCTCTCTCCTCTCGTTATCTTTGAGGTCTTGGCGGCTTCCACGCTGCTCATCTTGTACATCGGGTGTCTTATGGTGTTGGTCTTGCCACTTTAGGAGATCTGTGAAGTATCCTACGGCTGCTGTTTGATAAGTATAAGTTTGACTAGTCACGAGAATCACTTTCTCAACAACAAATATTTACAAATTAAGGTATGACTGTGTCTTACTCTGTCTCTTTCTCTAAGTCAAAGAATGAAAAGGGGCTTGGCTCTGTGGTGTGGTTGCTCATGTTGGTGGATTAATGTCAACCTCTCCCCACGACGCTTGCAGCGCTGGTGTTGCTCGGACGTACCTCGTGGTAAATCAGCTCTGGGGAGAACATAGAGAAAACATGAAAACAATGTAGGTTGTTAAAACTCTTAGTGTATCGTTCATCAGCTGAAGCGTAGAGACACAACTTGGGGACCTTGAAGACTTCAGAAACACACTTTGTGAGACCTGTGAAGACCTCAGACGAAAGTTCCTTTCGTGAACAACAGGGAAATAAACCCATAGCAAACGTTGAAAACTAAATATAATAATAATAATAATAATAATAATAATAATAATAATAATTTAAAAATAATAAGAGGATGAAGACGAAGAGGAGGAAGAGATGAAAGAGGAAGTGATGGAGACAGCGGAGGAAGAGCAGGAACAGAAGAAGAAGAAGAAGATGATGAGGAAGAAGAAGAGAAGAAGAAAAAGAAGAAGAAGAAGAAGAAGAAGAAGAAGAAGAAGAAGAAGAAGAAGAAGAAGAAGAAGAAGAAGAAGAAGAAGAAGAAGAAGAAGAAGAAGAAGAAGAAGAAGAAGAAAAAGAAGAAGAAGAAGAAGAAGAAGAAGAAGAAGAAGAAGAAGAAGAAGAAGAAGAAGAAGAAGAAGAAGAAAAAGAAGAAGAAGAAGAAGAAGAAGAAGAAGAAGAAGAAGAAGAAGAAGAAGAAGAAGAAGAAGAAGAAGAAGAAGAAGAAGAAGAAGAAGAAGAAGAAGAACGAATGAACAAACAAACAAACTTTATTTTTAAAGAGTTAAGAATGAATTGGGCACGCAGGCCCGTCTAACGTTCTGCCCTTCTATCACTCTCTGTCTTACATTATTTAATTCGAAAAAATGCATATCCTTTACCTTGTTTCTGAAACAAAGTAAAAGATATGCATTATAAGAGCCTGCGAAAAATGCAAAAATAAATACTACTCGACCCAGTAATATTAAATAATGGTGTGGCACTTGTTATTAGCAATGTAGAATATACTGGTCTACCAAGAGGGGACTGGATGTTATACCAGGGTTTTATTATTATTATTATGAATATTATTATTATTATTGCTATAACTATTATTATTATTATTATTATTATTATTATTATTATTTCTATTATTAAGGGGGAATCCGTACTGAGATAGTGTTCGAATAACTCGCGATTATATGTATAGGGATTGGTGATGTCTTTGATTTCTTGTTTAAGATTGTTCCACAACAACAGAAATGAGGTCCCTGAGAAGAATACTCAACGTATCAAGAAAAGATAAGATCAGAAATGAAGAAATCAGGACTAAAGTGGGAGTTAAAGCAGCACTAGATTTTATTAGAAAGCAGCAAGTCAAATGGTTTGGCCATGCACGTTAGTTACCAGTCAACAGCATGCCACAACAAGCAATGATGTACAGACCAGATGGAAACAGAGGAAGTAGCCGACCACGTAAACGTTGGACGGAGGGAATAGCAAAATCCATGGGAATGTCGATATATGAAGCCCATAATCGGGCACTCTCACGATGTTTATACTTCACCTCGACACCGCAAGGTACAAGAGGAACATGATTCGATGAGATGAAATGAGATTGTTCCACAGCTGAGCTGCAGAGTACGTTAAGCTTGTTTTGTATAAGTCAATCCCAGGCTTCGGAATGTGTAATATATTTAATCGTTTACTGTGTCTAGCATTATATTTAAACAGTGACCAAAGGTAATTTGGGGCATTCCGATGTAGGATTTTGTGAATTAGTTTGGCCTTATTGAAAAGCAGGCGTTTGCGGAGTGGTAATAAGTGAAGGCGTTTATGCAGGCTAGGATCGTCAGTTAAATGTTTGCTATAAATTACACTCATGGCCCGTTTCTGGAGTGAGTAAAGTCGCTTGTTGCTTGAATTGGAACAACCGTCCCAGATTGTAGAGTAGAAGTCAAAACGTGTCTGTATATGAGAAGTATAGAATATTTTCCTTGTGTCCTTATCAAGGAAATTTTTAATTTTGGCGAGTCGGAAGACTTTTTTCGCTGTTTGTTCAAAGAGCGATTGAACCTGGCGGTTAAAGGTAAGATTTCTATCAATGTACACGGTTCGCATAGCTCCACCTAACAACATTATTTAATTCGTGTTGCAAAGACGACTCCAGCAAGCTACAGCTTTTAGCGTTTGTATATAATGTACTGTGGTCTGCTAATTGATCGCAGGACGAAGAAAAATGTACAGGTAGATCGTTAATATATATTGCAAATAACAGAGGGTCAAGAACTGAGCCTTGCTGTACTCCAATATCGAAGGTAGCGGTTTGAGACAAGAGATTTATTGTTTGATAATACTTGCTTTCCGTTTGATAGAAAAGATGCTATTAGAGTCACTTCATTCGGGCAAATTGTCATTGTCTCTATTTAAAAAAAAAAATAAACTAACATGGTCTATCATATCAAATGCTTTCCTGAAATCGATAAACACAGCCCAACATAGACTGGTGTTGTTTATATTCCAGTACAAATTTTCTATCATGTTTGTTTAGGCTCCATTTGGCAAGAATACTTTGATCGAAATCCTGATTGACTGTCAATAATAAGCACGTTGCGAACTAAATACTGTAATGTTACTTTGTGGATGTGCTTTTCTAGTGGTTTAGATAGTGATGATAGTAAAGAAATGAGTCTGTAATTGTTCGGGAGATCATTGTCCAATGAGCCATATTTAAGAAGAGGATACACTTTAGCGATTTTGAGAGCTGATGGAAAGTGGCCTTTGATGAGACACTGATTATATACATAGGTTAGTGATACACGGGTGGCGGGGTAGGGGTATCCCCTATCAAAGGAGAAGTAAGGTGCCTCCTTCCCTCCGCTAGCCTACGGGACACCCTTGGGCAAGATGGAGTACCCGTTTAGCCTCCCGATCAGGGTTACGTGAAGCCATGAGTGTAGGTGGTGGATGAAGCTGGAGAGCACCCGACAGATAGATTGTAGGTTATGGTCTCCAGCTTCACGACGGTAGGCAGAGAATATCCTTTTGAGGAGACAATGGCTACCGTCATTGACCTGTATGGTCACTGCTAAGAAGGAAAGCAATGGCAAACTACCTTCTTTACAGATGCCAAGAAAATTATGTTGTGCAGTCTCATCGAAAATCAGATAAACGGCGTAAATGGGAGCTCAATAGGAGCAGCCTCGCCCGGTAGGGATAGTCATGTGAACCAGGTGACTCAAGATCGTCAGCAGACTATTGGGTGCAAACGATTACTATCATTGAAAGTAGGATCTTGGAATGTTAGAACAATGAATACGGATGGAAAATTAGAAAATATCAAACAAGAAATGGAAATATTGAAGATTAATATTTTAGGAATGTGCGAAAAGAGATGGAAAGGGGCAGGGATCAAGACAGGAGAGGATTTTAAGATTGTTTATTATGGGGAGAAGAAAGGCAAAGAGGTGTGGCCATTATATTGGATCAGTAACATCAAATTCTGGTAAAGGATATTGGGCCGTGTCAGACAGATTTGTATTAGTAAAATTAAACGGAAGACCTTATAAAATAAATGTCATTCAAGTATATGCTCCAGTGAAGAAAGTATAGGTGAATTTTATTATGACATGGAGTCTGCTTTGAAGAACTGTAAAAGAAAATCAGAAATAAATATTATAATGGGTGATTTCAACGCAAAAATAGGAGATCAAGGCGATGGCTGCAGTGTAGGCAACCTTAGTTTGTGAGAGCGAAACGAAAGAGGATACAGACTTTTTGAATGGGCAAAAGAACAAGAAATGATTGTAGGAAACACCTGGTGTAAAGAGCATCCTAGAAAATTATGGACAGGAGGAGTCCAGACAGCAGGATTAAAAACCAGATAGATTACATCCTGATTAGCAGAAGGTTTCGAAATGCGTTAACAATCGTAAAAACAGTCCCCAATGCAGACTGTTACAGTGAACACATATTAATTTCAGCACAAAGAGGGTAAAGTTAAAGAAAGTCATGAATACAACAGGAAACCCTAAATATAATTTGTGCAAACTGACAGCTGACAAAGAAATACAAGATAATTTCACATAGAAGTAAAGAACAAATGTGATATATTGTCTGATCTAGAGATCGTATTTCAAGATGTGGATGATCAATGGGAAATGTTGCAGAATTCAATCAGTTGTGCTGCAGAAAAAACTATTCCAAAAATTAAAGAAAGTCGTTCGTAAGACATGGATGTCTGAAGAAATTTTACAACTAATGGAAACAAGAAGACAGAACAAAAACAATCCTGCGAAATATGAAAAACATCCATAGAAAGGTCAGAATATTATGTAAGGAAGCAAACGAAGCATGGCTCGAGAAAAGCTGCATAGAAATTGAAAAACACAATAGTAAAAATACCAAAATAAAGCAAAAAGAATTCAGGAGCTTACTAATCAAAGAACACTTACATCAGCAGGCTACCTCAAGACAAAAGATGGATATATCATACTAGAAAAAGATCAGATTTTAAATGTATGGTCTGATTATGTGAAAAACCTTGATGATGATAACAGAGAAGAAAAGTATAATATTCAAAATAACAATGAATGACCATTAATTTTGAAGATGGCGGTTCAGAATGCTATAACCACATGAAATCTAGCAAGACCCCCGGTTCAGAGGGTATCTCAACAGAAATGATAAAGCTTTAGAAGAATATGGAATAGATAAAGTTACAGACTACTGTATACAATATATGATACTCAAAATATACATCACGAATTATATAACACTGTATTGATTGCAATCCCAAAGAAATCAGGAGCCTTGCAATGTGATCAACATCGAACAATTAGTATAATGAGTCACATCACGAAGATTGTGCTATTAATTATCATGCAAAGAGTTAGGAGGAAAATACAACCTGAAACAGGAGAAGAACAATGTGGGTTTGTAGAAGGGAATGGTACAGTAAATGCTGTGTATATTCTGAGAATAGTAATTGAACGTTCTATAGAAATAAACAAAGATCTACACCTTTGCTTTATTGACTACACAAAGACTTTCGATAAAGTGAGACATTTCGACATGATAAGGATGCTTGAAGATCTACAAATTGATGGAAAAGACCTTATAATTGTTAAAAAACATATATTAGAAGAAAAACTGCCATAAGAATTGATAAAGAAGTAGGTCAACAGCAGCCTTTTAAGAGAGGTGTGAGACAGGTATGTGTAATGTCTCAGGATCTTTTTTCCATCTGCATTGAAAATATTTTCAGAAATATAGAATATGTGGAAGGAATCAGCATTGGGGGACGATAAGTCAATAAGATTAGATATGCAGTTGATACAGTCTTGATTGCAGACAATGAACATGACTTGCAACATTTAGTGGATGCGGTTATTGCACACAGTGAACACATATGGCTAGAATTGAATTGTAAGAAGATACATAATATAGTCGTCACTGGAAAGGAGGAAATGTAATATACAAGTAAATTGGCATTTTCTTAAACAAGTGAATCGGTACAATTATCTCGGAACAGTCATAACATCTGATGGGAGATGCCTTGAAGAGATTAGAACAAGAATTGCCATTGCGAAAGTAGCCTTTTGCAAGATGAAAAACATATTGACCAATAAATGCATATCACTTGAAACGAGAAAAAGAGCGTTCAAGTGCTACATAGAATCTGTACTGTTGTATTGATGTGAAGCGTTGACAACGAGCAGAGAAGCTGAAAACAGCTGATGGCTGTGGAAATGTGGTTTCTGAGGAAAATGCAAAGAATACCATGGACAGACAGAAAACCAATGAACAAGTCCTTCAAGAAACAAATGAAGATCGTAAACTGATTAGAGACATTACACGTAGACAGTCACAAATTTTGGGTATGTTATGAGAAGAAATGAATTCGAGAACTTGGTGACAACTGGCAAGATCGAAGGGAAGATGCAAGGGAAAGACCTAGAAGTAAATACATGGATGGCTTGGCCACGTTGAATGGTCGAGACACAAACACGGAGATGGTCCGCGACTCTGGTGATCGAGTGAGATGGCAAAGTATGACCTCATACGCTTATCGGCATGACACATGATGGATGGATGGAGTGATACACAGATCATTTGCGCAGAACAATGGAGAATCCGACTGCTGATTCCATCTAACCCAGATGAGTTTATATTTTTAGGTTACTAAGGTAAGTGAAAATTTCAGTGATTGTCATTAGCGGTATGTCGGCAAGAGTATCCCGGGAGCATCTGCTCTTGAAAAACGATGAAAGTAAAGATATGTTGCCAAGAGACATTGGTATTGAAGCCTTCAACTGGTCTGTCAGTTTGAAATTTTTTTTACTGAATTGGCCACATGAATTATTACTTGATGGTAATGAATTTGAGAAAATTTGCCCGCCCTTCGATGGAGAAGTCCATACTTCATGTACAATACACTTTAAGTGCGGTTGAATGTGCTTTATGCAGTTTATTAAAACATGCTACTAAGGTGCCGTCTGCTGCCTGAGCTTGTTTCAATCCCTCCGGTAGAGAATTTGTTGGAGTTGTCGACGCAGGAGCTTTTCTAGCTTGCTGTCTAGTAGTCATGTCGGCGAATGTCACAGAATGTACAGGATCTCATAAAACGTCGTAGCAATATCCCAACAACGCAGTGTAAATTGGGTCATCTGGGATCGCTGCTCTTATTTCGCCAGTCACAAAACGTGAAATTATGTTTACGATTGCTACTGGTAATGACATCAGAACTGAGCTTTTAAAGGCCAATGGATTTCAATTGTTTCCCCAGTGAATCAGTATTCACTAACGAGGCTGCAACAATTGCATCAAATTTTAATTCGGTGTCGTACAGACACATGGTAGAGAATTCATTAAGTGTAAATGATTCTATAACATGAATTCTGTACTGGTTTCTTTATGTTTATTACTGTCTGGACGATCATCAATGCTCATCTTTTAAAAGTCCCGTTTTCTCATGCACGAAGCAGTATGATGAGGGGATTTACTCCTGCAATCCTTCGTGTGGTGCCCTGTAATATTGCATTTCAGACAATACAGTTTCCACTCTCTCAATAATGCTGTTTTATTTTTGTACGGTGGTCTTTGTCTTTCCTTTTAGCCTACTGAAAATGTTGCCATTATTTTCCCTGGGCTTCTGAGAATCCTTATAAGAGGGAGTGGGTGTAGTCCGACGATTACCTACAACTTCCTTCTGGATTTTTCAAATCTCTCTGCGATGGTAATAATAGCATCCAGTTTTGTCCAGCTCCATGCTGAGTAAGGCATGCCATCACATCGGCTGACATTCTATCTTTCAGCTGATCGATAACGATCATTTCCCGTGAACCCTTTTATGTTTTCTCAAATTTACACAATGCGCTCCACTTTGTAAACATGTTTTTTAACCTATCAATAAACCGGGCGAATAATAACTGTTTGAGGACTTCATAGTTGTTGAGTTCTTCAGGACGTAGTCTGGAGAAGATCTCATATGCAATAACTCGCAATCCTTGAGACAATTTTATACTCCATTTTCTGTCCTCCAATCCACACATAAAATACATCCGATTGTATCTGCGAAGATAACTTTCAATCGTGTCATTCTGTTCTGAAAATGATTTCAGAGGAAAGGCCATGGAACCTGTCAGAAGAGAAGATGCTTCTTTACTTGAGTGTGCAATCCGGTAAAGATTAGCTGCTAAAGTCGTTCTATGGCGTCCTAAATCCATTCTCCTGAGTTCGACCTCATGCTCCAACTTCTTCATTTCGATAAGATGCTGGCGATCATGCTCTTTATTGTCCACATCAGCGTGTATCTGTTTCTCGTCCTTTTCTATTTCAGCCTGTTGCATTTCCTCTTCCAATTCTCTGTTCATTTTCAACCTGTCATCTGAAAATTCATTTTCCATCTTCAATTTTTCGTGTCTTTCAAATTCCCCTGACACATACTTTGCTAATTCTCCGCCCTGGAATCCACATTGTTTCCCCGTTTCCAGAAGCTGCGTTCTTAATTTAACTGCCTCTGCCATTTTATAAAATTGTACCTACTCTATTAACAGTCAGTAAGATATGTTTATGCTCATATATATATATATATATATATATATATATATATAGTATATATATATATATATATATATATATATATATATATATATATATATATATATATATATATATATATATTAGAGACCAAATTATTAATCTAAATTGAACAGACAAGAAGAGTTAGCAAGCTATTCTCCAAACTATAATCCACAGTGCCTTTTAACAAGCACATGCAAGGTAATCACTAATAGCCACCAACAAATACTACAGTTAAGCTTTTACAACATCCCAAATTTCTAGGGGTAGGGAACCTACTGATAGTTATTATAAATTTGTAGTACCAACTATAAAGGACCAGAAGATATTCCCCATTCTGTGGTATTTTAAAAAGACATGGGAGACAAATCCCCAAATCTTAATAGCCAAATTGTTCTGAGATCATTAGGTAAGGTTCCTAAAAGAAGGCCAGTAGTGCACATAAAATCTACCAAACTTCAGAAAGGAGAACATTCATCCTTGGTAAACTGAAAATACGTGTAGTTATCCTGCAAAATTCTGCTCTATAGTGATGATGTCACTTGATGAATATTGTCGATGTGAACACGCATAAAACTTAAACACAAATTAACAAGTAAATAAACAACTCCGTATTCTATCTTATAACATTATAATTGGATAATTTGGGGGAAAGAGTGAGTCTGTATGATCATGTGACATATCAGATTATTACACAACTTCCACACTCTGTAGTGACTCATCTTTTCAAACCAGCAGAATATGTCTCCTTCGCTCTCATGATCTGAAGGTGGATCATCCTCGTGTTTGCAAGGTTCAATCACACAGATTATCTGGTTGGCTAACAGCAAGAATGACACCATGTCACAGCCCTGGCATTGTCTCTCTTCTCCGTGATAAGGAGTGCATAACATTGCATCATATATATGTCGCATACTTATATTTATAGAGAAAATCATTATTAATTACCCCATACAGTAATGCATACATAAAGAACTTTATTCTCTTTGTAATATATATATATATATATATATATATATATATATATATATATATATATATATATATATATATATATATATATATATATATATATATATATATATATATATATATATATATATGACATAATAAATAATAGTTCTGCAAACTATCATCTATAAATAAAACATAGGTTATATCTAAGAAAAGTATCATCCTAAAAATAGATTATAAGTGATAGTTCAGAACAAGAATATTGGTAGTAGCTCTCCCAATTATCATGAGCTACACATGAAGACTCTAAGTAAATGAGAAGCTCATCCATGAGGACGTGGATGAAATAAACAAAGTAAGATAGTCTCTACGTCAGAAAAAAATCAATTATATCATCTGAGAAATTCTCCAGATCTAAATCTCTACTTCTAATTTCACAAAGAAAGCTCTGCTATAAATTTTAGATCCGTTCTATTATATCTACTAGTATAAGTTTATTTACGATGATCTCCAACTTACCAATGTCTTCAAGAATTAAAAACTACAACATATCCTGAACTGAACCACACGTCCTTCCCTGACGAAGCATCTCGGCCAACTACGCCTAAATATTTGAAACTCATCACATCAACATAATTAATGTTAATATTAATTACTCTCTCCGCACCAATGGAATCCGTTCCCGAGCTGAGTCTCTCTGGCGCGAACAATGACGTCATTCTGATTGGGGTAGGTGAAGATGTTCCGGGAAATGCGGAGGGCAAGGGGGGGGGGGGGGTGGGGTTAGTTTTTGCTCGCAGAGATTACATTCCCCGTCCAAGTGTTCGCAGCTGGCAATTTCTGACATTCGAGACAAGTTATATTTTTAGCCGCAGTTTGATTAAGTTAAGCTTTTGAAGGTTGTATATTTCCACGTTTAAACGGCTCTCCCCCTGTATCCATAATTTTGTTGCGTGGTTGAAGACATCAGAAATGTCACAGTAGTTCTGTTGAGTATTTTTAAGTAGTAATCGTTCTTAGAAGCCGATGGCAATAGGTGCAGTCTGAAAATCTAGCTTAAAACTGACATAGCCTGCACTGTGGCGTGGGCATTACGGACGAAATTCGTAATCCCGTATATCGCGTTCGAAACACAGCTGCGAATTCCTTACATATTTTCTGTAGATCTCATTATATGTTCACCGTACAATGAGAACACATCAAGAGACATTGCACAACCTTTCTTTAAACACTGAAAAGATATTTTGTTATTTGTGCCTTTACTTTATACGATCCACACAGCACATCCTGCATATATAATTTAATTAACTTCTTATTCTCATAATATGCTGTTTTTAAAAAAAAAAAAAAACATTTTTGGTGTTACTTTTATAAAAGATATTCGCTGATTGGACATCAGTCAACCTATCGACTGTGTCCATCTGGTCATTAACTTCTCGTGGTTACCTGAATTGTACTCAGCTCATGATTCGTGAGGTCATGAAAGAGGTCATGATCAAAACAACATTTTTGATAATAACTCGTTACAGGTTCATGGTAACCCCGTTAAACTTACTGAACACAAAATTCTCTTACCATGTTATTGAATACCTATAAAAGATTAAATTCAGTTGAAAATTTAATGCGCAAGTATGGCTCATCTCACTACAGAACAACGACTCGTCATCAATGGACGTTTACAGGCTGGACAGTCACAAAGTGTAGCAGCACGAGAATTTAATGTGGTTAGAAGCACCATTAGTCGCCTTTGTAGACGATTTTAAGAAACTGGCTCAGTGGCAGACCGGTCACCCATTGGAAGATCCAGAATCACAACTGCTGCCGTAGACCGCTTCATTCGGCTGCGTCACCTTAGGAATCGATTTGCATCTGCATCCTCCACAGTGAAGTCAATGCCAGGAGCTCGTCGAATTTAAGATCAAATGTTCAGAAACCGGTGGCACGACTTTGGTGTTTGGGCTAGAAGACCCTACAGAGGTCCTGTTCTTAAAGACCGGCATCGCCAGAACTGACTGCGGTGGGCGAATCAGCATCATCAGTGGTCCATTGGGAATGACTGGAGGCGGGTTTGGTTTGGTGACGAATCATTTTTTTTTTTGGGGGTGCTCCAGCGACACAACAGACGGGGAAGAATTTACCGCAGAGTTCGTGAGCGCTACACCCAGAACAGCGTTGATGAGGCTCCTACATATGGTGGTGGAGGTGTAGTGATGTGGGGGCGATCAAGTTCATGGGAAGAAGTGATCTGGTGCAAAATTGAAGGGCGCCTGAATGTTCAACGATACGTCGCTGAATTTCTTCATCCTCACGCCCTTCTACTTCTGGCTGCACGAGGATCGATTCTTCAGCAGGATAACGCTCGACCACATATGGCACAACTCATCAGCCAGTTCCTCGGTGACAACAACGCCCAGACCATTCCGTGGCCAGCCATGTCATTAAACATGAATCCCATAACACTTATGGGATGAACTCGACAGACGACTCCGCCAGCGAGACGTGGCTCCAGCCAATCTCCGACAGTTGTTTCTTGCACTGCGGGAAGAGTGAGCAGCCATCCCACAACAACAGACTCAACGGGGTCTCGTTCTCTAATAGAGGACATAGGAGGCCATACACCTTATTGAAACGTAGACCTCAATCGCAAAGACTAATAGCCCAATCCAAATTTAATGAACATCATTTTATTGTTAAAGTCGGAAAGTTTCTTCATGCCAGGATTGAAACATTAATTCCGTAAAATAAAATATTGTTACAAGTTTGCAATTGAAACTGCAATAATATTGAGTTTCCTTTTTTGAACAGTATAAATCTCATGAGTATTTGAGTAACTAATTGTGCGATGCTCTCGACAAACTAATGGTTAACTAAACATGTATTCTACGTGGCATTGCTGGCATTAGTTATTTAATTTTCGAATATTTTATCACTACGACATATTGTTAACAGCCGCGACTGGGCGCTGCTTGTCGTCACAGTGCTCTTGGGTTCCATCCCCGTGGGAGGAGTTGTCGAATTGTATTATTGTTACATTTTTTATTGTACAGACCAATGGGAACACGCTGGCAGCGTCGACTTGCCATACATTTCCTAGCATTCATTTTAGACGAACAATTCGTTCAGCCAAGTGCTATGTGAAAAGGTGGCATCATTAGCTAGATCAACTTGAACCGACAGTATGGACCATGGACACAATTCGCACTCAGACATTTTGTTAAAGTTCATTAACTAATATTCACACCAACCGTCTGCTGCCAATATCAAACGTGAACATGAACATAATCACACTTACGTAAATACAACATATGTGAGATGAGATGCTCAAAGAGAGCTGCCAATTTAACTACTAGAGGCCGAGTAAGAAATAATGTTGTCAGACAGACAGTGGGGTCAGCACCTTGTGCCACATATATTGGAAGACAGAAGATCAATGGTTTGGCCATCTCATTAGAATGCAACACCGTAAACTACCAGCACTGGCGCTACACGAAAGAAGATCTGATACGAGAGCAAGACTAGGCCAGAGAATAAAATGGATTGACGACATCAAAGACATTAGAAGACATTGGAATAACACAGAATGACACTATCCAGTGCCGCCCATCGGGCGCTGGAACGTCAATTATTACTCCCCACGACGCTTGACGACAAAGGTGGAAAACGTTGATAACGGTAATGATGATGAACAACTACATTAGCTAGCATAAGTTAATGAACAAGCAATCAAACGCCTGGGGCCTTCACGTGTCTTCCTTCTTCCCGTGGGTCCTGTCCCTCGCCACGAAGCTTAATGAGTAGGTGGGTCCATCTCCATATATTTAGAACAATCGGCATCCGTTGGGTGAGCTAGCAGACATCACGCCGGTCGACTTTACTTCCGGGGAGTTTTCCTGCTACCCTTGTTATGTTAGTTTAGACCTGGGAGCCATTGCCAATGAGAATACAAAAATAACAACTGCTTCGATGTGGCTCTGAAGGAGGGACCACTGTGACGGTAGTCAAGCGTGCTAGCTAGCTCGCCACCGCGGCTCCATTTATTTTAGGCATGATGGACGTTTATAGAAGAGACATGGCTACCTGGTTTCATGGTGTTATACGTAATACACAAATAAATTTACTTTAATTTTATTTCAATAAGGATTTCCTATCAACTGATATTTGTTCATGCTGTTAGTGTGTTAACATTTCAGCATTTGTTTGTTTACCGCAACAAGAAAGAAGTACATACCTGGACTCAGTAGGGACACCAGATGCGGCTGTAGCAACTATCGGCTCGGAGAAATGACCCAACTACATGAAATTAACTGAGTCTAAATAAACACCACGCAGAAGTTTCAATGGCCGCCCACAGTATTGCATCCGATTAAGTGCGTCAACTCGTAGAGAATGCGCACCCACCGCTCGACCTGGCTGTTGATGACCCGTACGCTCATGAGGGTTTAAGTGTTATCTGCACCACTTGACTCTGTGTGTGTGTGTGTGTGTGTGTGTGTGTGTGTGTGTGTGTGTGTGTGTGTGCTGACTTGAGCTTTGGTGAGCATGTTTTACAGCTCAAATTGCACTAGCCAGGGCGGGCGGGCCAGGGGATTTCATACCACACTGTGTATGTTTGTAAGGAAATCACGAATGCACAGAAAGAAAGACAAACAGATAACAGGATGGCAGACAGACAGCAGTGAGACAAACAGATAGGCGGAGAGACAAATAGATAAATAATCAGACAGGCAGAGACCGACCGATCGACAGACCGACCGAGTGAACGATCGACAGATTTACTGACCGACCGACCGACCGAACGACCGACCGACCGACCGACCGACCGACCGACCGACCGACCGACAGACAGACAGACAGACAGACAGACAGATACTAGCCAGACAGACAGACAGACGGCGGGTGAACGGACGGATGGACGGACGGACGGGCGGGCGGACCGACGGATGGATTGATGGATGCATGGATGGATGCATGGATGGATGCATGGATGGATGCATGGATAGATAGATAGATACATAGATAAATAGATAAATAGATAGATAGATAGATAGATAGGTAGATAGATAGATAGATAGATAGATAGATAGATAGATAGATAGATAGATAGATAGATAGATAGGTAGGTAGATAGATAGATAGATAGATAGATAGATAGATAGATAGATAGATAGATAGATAGATAGATAGATAGATAGTGTCAAAGACTCAACCGCATCCCCTCCGCCAGGGAGAGCGGTCAATCCTGGAGGGACCAGGAGGAGATACGGTGCCCGAGGCAAGAGCAGGGGAGATGAGGGAATCGTGGAAGGTTAGCCACTCCCTCAGAATACACGCAGGCGGTGTTCAGAGAGTTAGCACTCTAATCACGATACCACCGCACCTCATGAAGCCAGAGCACAGGTGAGTAGACACTCAACAGGCCACGTTTTGCCAGCAGCGTGCGATGTGAGGTAACACGCACGAAGGAGAAGGTCACCCCCGCGGGGTGTGTAACCACGGGAGAGATGTCCGGCAGACGGGAGACTGGACTTGGGGCGTTCACATCGTTTAGAGTAACGTTAGGAGTTGTGTGTTCACTAGTAGATAGAGTTAGCATAGGGTTAGCAGTTTGTGTTAGATAATTCTGTGGCTATATATTGTGTATTGCATTAGCGACTGTTTACCGCTTGTAAGCGAGCCAACGGCAATAAAATGGACCATGCATTTTGCCTCCCACACGACTTGCAAGTTGTCTTGTACGAGTGTGTGAGAAGTACCCGATGATGCCTGTCAGTTAAGTTGTTGACAGGCCAGGGTAATTGTGGTTGTCAGAAGTGAAGCTTGAATGTAATATTCAAGCTACTCCACTCGTCCACGAAGCTCAGACTAGGGTTTAATTTGTGTAGCGACGATGATTTGTGCAGACGAGAGAAATTTTGCAGCTAGAAATGTGCCTATCGTGACGTATTAAACTGTTTAATTGTGTTTATGAAGTATTTATTTAGTCAAAGTATGTATTCATCAAAGCTGTAAGTATTAATATTCTTGTTTTCTGATATTTATTTATATATTCACCTTTTTATTGAGAAATGAGTACCAAAAATGATTCACGGCGGAGCGATACAAAGCCAGCCGACAATATCGATTTTTCATCGCGCTGTGCTGTGACGTCAGATGATTGACAAACAGTCGTCTGGGCTCATTAGCATACAGCAATCGAGTGTGTAGAGAATTGCTAAACGGCTGCCCGCCTGAATCGGTACGTTATATCATTTATTATTTATTTATTTCAACTACTAAAGGAATATATTTATTTATTTAAACATTATGATGTTATTTTTATTTCTTTAAAACCAGATATGCATATTTTTGGTCATATTTTCTCTGTGTTTACCGTCACGATGGAACTATTTTTTGGCCTGGCAGATGATACTTGCCTGCACAACACGTACAGAAATTAAATAGATTAGTAACATAAGGCAATAACTGATAGAGCAAAGACAGGACATTGACATTTAATTTATTTAATACATATTCTAGTTGTTCGTAAATCTGTCTGTCATTGTCTAAGTCATTGTCCATAGGGGTCTGGGTTAACATATCGTGTAATAGGCCTGATTACTACGGCCCTGCATATCAAAGGGCGAACTACACCTGATTACGGCCCTGTGTACCAAATATAGTTTGCTGGTAACGACACGTGTCTCCACCCTAAAGTACCAAGGTGACCTGTGGCAACGGAGTTCCGTTCCCCGATCCTCGGGAACGTTAAAGCTGAGTACACTTATATATTTTGGCATGCAATTTGATTAATAGTGCATCTCTTTTTCAGCTGTAACGCATTGACATATTTGTATACTCTGTTTTTCTGCAAGATAAATCTGGGCAGGGTATAAACAGAAAGCACAACTGATAGTGATCAGATAAGAACCAACATAACATATCAAAGATAAATAACTGATTAAAGTCATCATTGCCTATCACTGTTAGCCAAGTACTAAAGTAAGATGGCAACTTTATCAGATTTCATAAAAGCAGGCAAAGAACTAGAATTAACAGGAAAAGAGCTACAACAATATGCAGATCAGAAATTTAAAGAAGCAAAAGAAGAACAAACACGAAAAGAGAATGCGGAGAGGGACGAACGTGCACAAGAAAGAGAACACCAAAAAGAGATTAAACAACAACAGTTACAACAAGAGAAGGACATTGCTCAACTAGCTGAGATAACAAAACAAAAACAGCTAGAAGATGAAAAACAGATTAAGCTAAAGCAATTAGATCAAGAGAAAGAATTAAAACAAAAGGAATTAGATCTAAAGCAAAAAGAAATAGATGTTAAGGAAAAACAAATCCAAGTAGAATCAGAGACACAATTAAAGATGAAAGGCATGGAGGTAGACTCACACGCAGAAGTCTCTGCCACTAAACTAAGAAGTCAACAAGAGGAAAATAAGTTCAACAAATACAAAAACATTATCAAACCATATTGTAAAGATGACTCCATATCAGCCTGGACAGAGAACGTAGAGTATCAATTTAAATATCACCAAGTTCCTTTAGATATGTGGGCTCCTATTTACATGAAGAATCTAAGTGGTGAGCCCCTTAAAGTAATAGAGTCTATTCCTATTGAACTTAGATCTAGCTATCAATACATCCATGATAGGATTATGCAGCACTTTTTACTTGATGCCCCTGGGTATCAAGTTCAGTTCTCAAATCTAAAACCTAAACCTAGTGAAACCTTTATTGATTATGTTTCAAATGTACAGAGTGTACTAGACAGGTGGCTGAAAGCAGCTAACATAGGAAAAGACTTTGATAGATTAAAAAACTTAATTGCTATGGACAAGGTTATATCTACCATACCTTCTCCTTTTGCCAAATTTTTGCAGCAGTCAGACATTGAGAACATCCAGCAATTCGAGAAAAAAGGCTCAGCATATTTTTCTTCTAACAGAGATGTGTTTAAGACCTCAAATGACTCTGAAATAGTGTCCTTTGTCAAAGACCAAACTAAAAACTACCAAAGTAATAGGAAACCTTATCAGAAATACGATAAGAAAGAGAGGAAAGTGGAAAAATGTATCCATTGTCACCTTTTACATGACACTTATTCTATGTGTGACAAATCGCCAAACTATCCGGCGCATCTTGAAAATGTGATCAAGAAACAGCAAAGTAAAAGATCTGCATACAGGCGTGCAATCAAATGTTTTTTTTTGTTCCTGTTATGGCCATTATAGTAATAAGTGCCTTGGCCGGCAGCGTATGAAAGCCAGTAATGCCATTTTGATTGACACCTCTTCAGATGGTGGTAGTGAGAATGAGTCTGAGAGTGAAAGTGACTTACCTAATAACCAAGCAGAAAATGTTTGTGGTGCATACGATATGTTGAGCTTCGACAACTGTGAACGATGTCACCAATTCCACACAGACGCGAAGCTAGAGTGTGGACATACAGTACTATGCTCATCTGAGAGTGTAAACGCAGCAGTAGCCTCCAGAGGCAATCTTGTGTTCCACAATGCGATGGTCAATGATGTAGCATGCCAGTGTTTGCTAGGACAGCGGCAGTACCCTTATTGGTCTTCGGAAAGAACTGGTGAATCCGGGTGATTACACAGGTGATACTGTCAAATGCCGTACCTTTTCGGGTAACATTGAAATCTACCCTTTGGCAAAAGCCCAGATTGACTCTCCTTTTCTCTCTGGTACCTTTACCTGTGCAATACTGAACAACCCTTGTACTGATTTAATTCTGGGGTGCTTACCCCAACTAAAACATTGTACGATTGATGAAATAGTTGCATGGGAAAAAGTAAAGGCAACTATTACAACAGCCAAAACAGACACTTCAAAACATCATAACATATTACAAGATGAGACACTACTGATGCTTTCTACAACCAGCACAGATGACACAAACAAACAGAAACTTTTACACCACCAGAAATCTACTCTTAATGTGTCTCCATACTTAAAATTGTTAAAGGTCAAAGCCAGAGTGACCAAAAATGCATCTTGTTTATTTAGACGTAAGAATGGCATTTCAACTACAGGTCATGCTACTGGTAACCATGAACAGGTGTTACCTGAACAACACCGGTTAACTATGCCAAAATATGCACATAAAACACCGGTGACTGGTCATCTTGCATACAACAACACCAGACCAGGTTTTTTCAAGAAGATAAAATTATGTTTTCATAATGTATTTGCGTGTAATGTCTGTCAACAATTGGTACAAAAGTTTAAGGGTAGACATCCTACAACTGAAGTACAACCTTCTATACTGGCTCCCAAGCCATTTGATAGAGGAAGGGTCAGTTCTACCACAAACACACAAACAACGGTGCAAGAACCAGTGATCTTGAACTTGATCAAGACAGATTTAGGCTACTTCCATACCAGCGAAATGGCAACGACTATTCAAGGTGGTACATAACCATGGTACATGTTGACTATGAAATATCGATAAACATACACTTAGAGATATTCCATGTCAACATGCGTAAACTTTACTTTTCAAGACAACAGACAGAAGTAGAGACAGACGAACATATTGCAACAACACCAAGTGATCAGACGACAGACATACATAGCGCAACTACACTAGTTAGTGAGACTGGCAAATCCGACGAGGGGCATACATGTAATGAACTTATAGAATACACATGAATAAATCAGAATACTGATGACTGGACAATACACCTACTGAAACTGAGACATGCCTTTGACAGAGTGCGACTTTTCGGTCTCACTGTCAAACCAAGCAAAGTCAAATTATGCCTAAAATAAATTCATTTTTAGGT
Organism: Cepaea nemoralis; assembly: GCA_014155875.1. Lineage (NCBI taxonomy): Eukaryota > Metazoa > Mollusca > Gastropoda > Stylommatophora > Helicidae > Cepaea > Cepaea nemoralis. The sequence goes on along the minus strand of JACEFZ010020619.1, from coordinate 73,414 downwards.
CATATCATTTCTCAAGACCAACTGTAGACTGACCTGAAAAATAGTACCAAAATTATGAATCTGACCATGTCTAACATAAGGAAACAGGTCAGAAACCTTTTGGGATTAGTAAATTACTCAGAAATTACAATTATATGTGAAAGATGCATTATTAATTTCTGCATTGTCAAAATCGAAAATTTTTTCTGTAAATATTCCAATCCTCCGCTTGCCTAATCCGAGGCTCGTTTATTATTCTATGACAGATGCCAGCAGTACTAGGCCAATTTTTTGAGGGCATCTTCCATCCGATTTGTTACTGTGAGCCGTAAGATCACACCTGCCGAGTCCAGATATTCGATAGCAGAACTGGAAGCCCTCAGCGTCATCTATTCAGTGAGGAAGCTCCATCGATTTCTGGCGGGTGTACACTTCATTGTCCAGACAGATAATTCTCCCATTACGGTCATCCAAACTGGGGTGCACAGAAACGACCGGATATACAGGTGGTCTCTGATACTTCAGAACTATACGTTTAGTATAGAACATATCAAGGGTAAGGACAACATTCTGGCTGATACCCTCAGTAGACCATCTGAGGTAATAATACCTGAAATCCCACATAATAATGTAGAGTGATAGTTAGTACATGAATACAGTACAATATGCTATGTAAAATAGGTTACATATACACCCATGGTGTTCTTAAGAGTGTACCAAGTACAACGAACTATCATGTGTCCGTAGACATTAACTTAAGAACTGTGCTACAGAACTTAGATACTACCGTGTGAATCAGGACAGCTCATTTCCAACTAAGCTCCAGGCCGGTGTATCATTTGTGTGAAATGTAGAAAACAGTGTCAGAACAGTGCTTAATTTCAGACACATAAAGACCAAAGCTACGACACCAGCGAATCTCTACACGTGCACTACCGATGAACATTATTATGACCGTAAAATGTATTTCAGATACCCAGGCAAATTATGTAGTTATATTGTGCCTAAACCAATATTCAAACAGGAAGGCAACTACTAACCTGAGAGAACTGAATACTGTGTATATAAACTTAATGTGATATGTAAAATAATAATTTTTAAAAAAAAAAATAGTTATAAATAATTAGAGGTAGAATTAGGTAATATAATAGTTCTCATTTATTTTAATAGGATAGTTAGTACATTAATTAAACCATTTACTTAGCTTAAGAATTAAGTTAAAATATTAGGTTAGACGTAAAAAAATAGGTAATTACAAGCTAAAGTAAAATTTTAATAGAAATAGTACCATTTAGAGTGTTACATTTCATTTAGCTTTAGTTTAGGTTAGTTTATTCCATATTAAGGAAAACCATACCATCGATCAAACATTACCAATAATTAATATTATCATGTTACATACATCATCTACATAATTTAGATTAAAAACATTAATCATATGATTCATTTTCAATCTAACAACAATAGATAGTATAGTATTAGAAAAGTACATAATTTATGTGCACATCATCCAGGTAATTAAGGTACATAACTCATATCACACTAATTACATTTAAATAGTTACATTACATCCCCTAGATTAGATGAACATAACGAGTAGGATAAACAGATAATATAATTAACATAATAGAACTTAGTTAACACATTAAATACTTAGTTATAAAAGGAGAATAGTCTATTATAATATAAAATATGATACTTTAGGTTAGTGTAACATATTAGATGATGAGATCAAAGGGACAAGCCATCAACCCTGTCTCGCCCGTGTAAATATATTGTAAATACATGACTCGTGCAGCGATTTTCGCACAGTCATTGAGCTCAAATTTCTCAAACTGAGCCAAATCTGTACAGTGTCACTCAACGGTTTTTAAATGATCAGAAGAATTAGTGTGGAAGGATAATAGATGTGTGACAGAGGTAAGGGTGAAAGGAGTATGACAGAAGTGTGAAAGTGAGAATGAATGAAAGATAGACGGGAGAGAATGCAAGCAGTCAGCAAATTCTTCTGCTGCCTGCAACGACTTTTAATATTGGTTGGCTAATGTTGGTTTTCGCTAGGGAAATTACGTTGGTGTGAATGTGTTGTCTGTGATATAGTTTAGAACTTAGAATACAGTATTTTGGGTCTCATAACAATGGAATGTAGTCACGAATTAGTGTTATACACCTGTTTGTGGCCACATTGAACAAAATTATGGCACTCAAAAAACTAACATACATACACAGATAAGTTAGAAATATAGGGTAGAAGTTAGAGTAGTAGATTTATTACATCCAAACACGCAAACAACCAGAAAAACAAACATATAAATTGCATACACTATTTGCAGATCAAAGGCAGATAACTTTGGGGCCAGGGGACATAATAGACAACGAAGAACTAAATTAACAGTGAAATGAAGTCTTACGCGCGGAAGCGAAGAAGGTAAAGCCTGTCGCACACACTCTTGTAGATTGGTTGTTAAATATTATATGGGGGACATGAAGCAATTCATGTGTTGACCCTAATAAAGTCAACTTTGTATGGGTAGTAAGTTAATTTACTATGTGAGGGCAGGTCTTATAAGACAACGGTCCGGTTCAGACATACCTCTGATAAATATAATATAGCATGTGAGAAGGGGCTCACGCCAACCAGGCAAGTTTGTGGCGATTGCCAGTAGCCAAGTGAGGCTTTACTACATTGTGACAATAGTTGTTAAATAGTCTATTGGAAAGCCCAGAGCCAGGTTATCTAGAGTCTTTGACAAAAATTAGAGACACTAATTTTTTGTGTAGAAACCTCCTTGCGTCACAACCAATAAGTGAAAGTTGATGACGCAACACAAGGGGGGCGGGTGTGTGTCAAAGACTCAACCGCATCCCCTCCGCCAGGGAGAGCGGTCAATCCTGGAGGGACCAGGAGGAGATACGGTGCCCGAGGCAAGAGCAGGGGAGATGAGGGAATCGTGGAAGGTTAGCCACTCCCTCAGAATACACGCAGGCGGTGTTCAGAGAGTTAGCACTCTAATCACGATACCACCGCACCTCATGAAGCCAGAGCACAGTTGAGTAGACACTCAACAGGCCACGTTTTGCCAGCAGCGTGCGATGTGAGGTAACACGCACGAAGGAGAAGGTCACCCCCGCGGGGTGTGTAACCACGGGAGAGATGTCCGGCAGACGGGAGACTGGACTTGGGGCGTTCACATCGTTTAGAGTAACGTTAGGAGTTTGGTGTTCACTAGTAGATAGAGTTAGCATAGGGTTAGCAGTTTGTGTTAGATAATTCTGTGGCTATATATTGTGTATTGCATTAGCGACTGTTTACCGCTTGTAAGCGAGCCAACGGCAATAAACTGGACCATGCATTTTGCCTCCCACACGACTTGCAAGTTGTCTTGTACGAGTGTGTGAGAAGTACCCGATGATGCCTGTCAGTTAAGTTGTTGACAGATAGGTAGGTAGGTAGGTAGGTAGGTAGATAGATAGATAGATATATAGATAGATATATAGATAGATAGATAGATAGGTAGGTAGGTAGGTAGGTAGATAGATAGATATATAGATAGATAGATAGATAGATAGATAGATAGATAGATAGATAGATAGATAGATAGATAAATAGATAGGTAGCTAACTAGATATATAGTGTAAATAGGAAAGGAGGTAGATCGGTAGGTTTATAGAGAGGCGGAGAAATGGGTATATATGTAGGTTAGAAAAATAGGTAGATACCTAGTTAGTTAAACAGGTAAGTAAGTAGATAGGTATAAGGGAAATAAGTATGTATATAGGTAGCTAGACTGTTGGGGAAAAGACGACGTTACAAAAGCGAAACTTACGAACAACAACATGATGTGGCAGGTGGCTACACACTCACATGATATGGGATCAGCGGTAGCCTACTGGCTACAAACTTGACTGCAGGCCCTAGGGTTGTGTGTTCGAACCCACATAGACGCGGATTTATAGCAAATGTAGTGTGGCTTCCATGTGAAGTGAGCCTCACGTGGGTACCAGGAAATGTTTCGAGAAGCAAAGGCCACCGAAATAATAGTGATCACATCAGCCACCGAGTACTCATCATCTCATCTCCTCCCATCATCTCATCTCATCTCATCTCATCTCATCTCGAGAAGTAAGGGCCACCGAAATAATAGTGATCACATCAGCCACCGAGTACTCATCATCTCATCTCATCTCATCTCATCTCGAGAAGTAAAGGCCACCGTGTGTGTCTATACCCGTGTGTTGCCGTGGCCCATAGGGGAGGCAGAGAATAGCAACACTGCAACCTACCACGCATGTCGTAAGAGGCGACTAAGGAGGCTTGATGGTTCCGTCGCCCTGCTACTGAGTGAGTGCGTGGCAGGACACTGTGAGCTGTGAGTTTCATGTGAAATGCTTTTTAATCTGCCCGAGGTTTTTTGGAACGTGATTGCATGTTCCAAGTGATGGTAGATGGCTATGTCCCAGAGTTGACCGGTTTTTGCCTTATGCAGAAATGCGTGGCTGCTGGGCTTCTGGTTGACTGCCACTACCGTCGACGATGAATTGTATTTCGTGGACTGTGTGGGTGAACATCTAGGAAACATCCAGATGGGAAAATGACTGCCGATTCCATCAGAGATGAACTGGGTGTTTCGTGGGGGGGGGGGGGGGGGGAATGACTGCCGATTCCATCAGAGATGAACTGGGTGTTTCGTGGGGGACATTCTGGCGGCGGCTTTATGCACAGAGATCTGTGCGGACTGTTGTTTGTCGAGACTCCTGTCTTTTCCACTGTTCACATTGAGCAGTGGGGAGCGTATTGTGTGATATTCACTGGCACAGGAACGGAGCATAATGGGGACGACCCGTTGCTGTGACGTTGGAACTGCGACTAACTAACTAACTAACTAACTAACTAACTAACTAACTAACTACCTAAAGGCCACCGAAATAATAGTGATCACATCAGCCACCGAGTACTCATCATCTCATCTCATCTCATCTTGAGAAGTAAAGGCCACAGACATAATAGTGATCATTTCAGCCACCGAGTACTCATCATCTCATCTCATCTCATCTCATCTCGAGAAGTAAAGGCCACCGAAATAATAGTGATCACATCAGCCAACGAGTACTCATCATCTCATCTCCTCCCATCATCTCATCTCATCTGTCAGGGTCTTGCATTCAGCAATAACACAGGCTCGTAATCACCAACAAGTGTGATTCAAAACACGGTCACAGAATGACTTGACGTGACGCACTACACTTACAATGCAAACACTTTATTCACACAACTCACTCATCACAACAATTCTATGCATCGTACAATTACAATGACGATGCAATAATACATTCAATAGATATATCAATACAATCTACACAACTCACAGGCGCACAGTCTTCTATCTTCTCACAGGCGTTCTCTCTATTGCGTTCATACACCCAAGTATACGAGCACCATTCATTCCCGTCTGTCTCGTCCAACACTCCCAAGCCGTCTGGCCGCTAACCACTGTGAGTCTCGCTAGTCGGGGTTTCGTCCCTGCGTGGACTGCATGATCCACGCATTCACCGACTGGCTATTCTGCCACAGTGTGGTTAGTGTCGCTCACAGGTGGACCCCTGGCTGTACTCGCCAGTCGTCGTTGACGACGACGCGGTAGAACTAATGGGGAGATTATGACATTCTCACGCTCTCCTTTTCATGAAAGGGGAAACCTTTTATGTACTCTATATACATATGGGTTTATTTAATAAACCTGTCAGAATCGGCGCATTCTTTGTCATCTGACGTGACACTTTGGTTTAGATTTGAAATATGCAAATAATTGTAAGTTATGTACACTCATTCTTCAATGCTGCTAAGAAGCAACACTCATCAAGTACAATCCACTCGATGGGTTCTTACTTTAGTTGTAATATGATACAGCCAGTCCGGTAGCTATCAGCGAACACGCAACTACCTCCCGACAGATAAAGAAAAATTGCAAAAACGACATGTCAGACCAACATTTGACCTCAACCTCATTTGGTTGGAAAGTCTCATGAAGGTCTACAACTTTCGTAACTAATACCATGCACAGCTGACGTCATCTTGATGTGTCACCAACCTGGCAACCTGAGAATGGCTTCTATACATGTTACACATTATTACTAATTTCAATTGTTTCCCTTGAAACAATACAAAATCAATGGGGGATAATTTCAACATGCTGTCAAAGAAAATAAATTACATTAGAAAATCAATTTCTAAGCGTCATAGTTTGATGCTTATTGACAATAGCGAACTAAATGTCACTATTGCGAACAAGTTAATCAAGTTATGATTCTCAGATCACATCTATCAAAATCCTTACATACAATTTGTATATGTAAAATTTCAGCTCACAAAGTTTATATAAATCGTCAATTCTTTGTGAGGATGACACTATAGTCAGCTACTTTTCAAATAAATTTCATAAACACCGGAAATACACAGCTAGTGTGTTAAGTTGTAGATAACACAATGTTCTTCCGTCTGGATGTTACACAAAGGAACGGAGAATACAGTTCGTAAGCACAGCTGCTGGATTACCTCTTTCTTTCACGATATGGAATAAATGTTGTTCTGTAGAAACCAGATGTCACAGTCTCTCTAGCACTGGTTCAAATACGTCAGAACACTATGCTTCGCGGGTACCACGGATATTTGCACCGTTCAAGTGAAGTAAGTCGTGAAATCACGTAGCACTGTTCGTTACAATGTTTATATATATTTAAAATAATGTTACCTTTCTAACACATACAAAACAAGTATTCATCACCCGTATTACTATAATTATAAAATATATATATACAATATATTTACATTGGGACGTTGTCCCTATCACACTTTCTACACAGCGTTACTGAAATACATTTCATAACTCGCCGTGTTGCTGAGCGTTATATTACTCTGCAGATGTTTCATTCATCTGCTGTGTGCGCTCAGGCACCATTGGGCTTTTGGGTGTGTCGTAAGGACATCGGGATAGAAGATCAGCAATCGTATTTTGAGTGCCAGAGATATGCCTGACTTCAAAACTGAAATCTTGCAATAACAGTGACCATCTTGCCACCCTGTGGTTGGTAGGCGATCCCGTAGTGATCATTTTAACGGACTATTGTCTGTCTCTACTATGAAGTGTGTTCCAAGAAGGAATCTGGACAGTTTTCTAACCGAAAACACAAGAGCCAACGCCTCAATTTCCGGCGTCGACCAAAATCGCTCTCTGGTCTTTAATTTACGACTTACGTAATATACTGGATGGAGAATTTGATTGTGTTCCTGTAGAAGTACGGCCCCAATCGCTACAGAGCTCGCGTCTGTTCTCAGCCTAAAAATAGTATCCAAACTTGGTAATTTTAGAATGGGGTTACTAGAAAATAAGACAATACTTTCGTAAATGCAGGTCTTAGGCATTCGTTGTGTACAATTTTGTTAGATTTGTCTTTCGTTAGTAGGTTAGTGAAACATTCTGTCCAAGTGGCAAAGTTTGGTATAAATTGTCTGTAATAATTCAACAGACCTAGGACATTTCGCACTTCTTTCTTTGTTGTCGGAAGTGACAATTTCAGAATACGTGACACGATGTTATCGTCAGTAGTGACAAAGCCATTACAAATTTTATACCCCAAAAATGAAATTTCTTGGTAGGCAATGTCAACTTTCGATGGTTTGACTGTCAGTCCGTGCTGTCTGATGCGGTCAAATGTCTGTTCTAATGTTGTCACATGGTCTGTCATAGTCTTTGTATGTACACATATGTCGTCCATGTATGAAATAATATTCGGTATGTCTGTCAGAAGCAGTCTCGTCATCCGTACAAAGGTCGCCGGGGCATTAACTAGCCCGAATGGAAGCTTGCACCATTCGTATAGACCCCAGGGTGTGGCAAATGCTGTCAGATGTATGATGTCACTATGTACCTGGTATTTGCCAATATCCTTTGGTCATGTCCAGTTTTGTAAAGTATCTAGAATCTGTCAGTTCAGTCAGTATGTCTTAACAGTTACTCATTGGTTCTAAATCCAACTGTGTGATGCTATTCAGTTTCCTATAGTCAACACAGAGTCGTATCGTGTTGTCCTTCTTTTTCACTATGACTATCGGTGAACAAAAATGCGATTGTGATCGTCTGATGATATGATTCTTCTCTAAGTCTATGATTTCCTGATGTAATTTCTCTTTGTAGTGTATGGGAATGGAGTATGGTCTGCATTTTATCGGTGTGTTGGATGTCAGAATAATGTGATGATGCACTAAGTCTGTTTGTCCTGGATTGTTAGAGAAAATGCTACTGTAGTCCTGTAACAGTTGTCTGCAACTGTCGGTCTCTGTCTGAGTCAGATTAGGATTTATTTTGATGTCGTGCAGATTGTTTGTCGTGTCAAATGATGGGGTCGGTATTTCGTCGGTGTCGTCATCGTCTGTGTGGTCTACTATCGTTGTGCTTGCTGCTGTCTCGTCTTGGTCTTCGTCTCTGTTGTAGTACGGTTTTAGCATGTTGATGTGAAATATTTTATGTTTGTCTTTCACTGCTATCTCATAGTCAACAGTCGAGATTTGTCTCAGTACTTTATACGGTCCTTGCCATTAGTCTGTCAAAAGATGTCTGTCGCTTGGCAAAAGAAGTAATACGTCTTGTCCAGGTGTCAATGTATTTGTCCTATTTCCTCTGTTGGCATACTGTCTGTAAATAGCACCAGATTGTTTCAGTGCTTCTTTAGCTAACACACAAGATTTCATTATCCTATCACGCAATGATGTTACATGTTCATATGATGATACTGGTTTATGTACAGTTATACTTTCAGTTAACATAGAATGGTACATAGATAATGGGCCGCGTGGTTTGGCTCCATATACAAGTTCAAATGGTGAGAAACCTGTACTGGAATGAGGTACTTCGCGATATGCAAATAGTATGGCAGGTAAATAAGTATCCCAGTCTTCAGGGTGTTCCTGGGTAACTTTTGATAACATATGCTTGAGATCCCCATTCATCTTCTCTACAATTCCCGTCGAATGAGGGTGGTATGGGCTGTTAAAGCTCTGCTTTACCGCTAACATTCTAGTAAAGGCTTGAGTGGCTGCAGCTATGAACTGACTCCCACGATCTGAGAGAATGGTATCAGGAAACCCTACTCTAGAAAAAATATGGAAGAAAACTTCCATAACATCCTTGGCAGTTATGTTCTTAAGTGGAATTGCCTCAGGCCATCTACTGCAGAGGTCAATTATCGTTATTATGAACTTATTTCCTCTTGATGTTACGTGGTTAAGAGGACCTACAATATCAACAGAGATCTTTTCAAAAGGTCTACTTGCTAGATCTGTTATTTGTAGTTCAGCTTGCGGGTGTTTACCCTTTTTAACAAGCTTCTGGCAGATGTCACAAGTTCTGCAATATTGCTTGGTATCACTGCAGAATTTGGGCCAGTAGAACTGATTAAGTAATCTCGATCTAGTTTTCGAATAAGCCATATGCCCTGCAAAGGGTATGTCATGTGCTAGATGTAATGCTTGCTTGCGGTGTTCGGTTGGTAACACCGTTTGCTCTGTGGTGCTGGTACCTTTGGTGTAGTACCGTGTAAGGATACCGCCTTTCAGTGCAAAATGCCATCTAGCATTCTTTGTAAGTCTTGGCTTTTGGCCTATAAGATTAAAATAATTGTGCAAAGATAAATCGGCCTTTTGGGCTGTTATGAAATTCTCCCTCATGGTTTTGGGAGGTAATATCACTGAGCTTAACATTTCCAAAGCCTCAGTCTGATCAATTTGATCTTGCACTTTGGCAGCAGATCTAGTTACTGCATTTAAATATCAATAACATGACATGGTGGTGTTACATTCATATCAATACATTCATGTGATGACGTTAATGAATTGGCAAATATACATTCATTTACAGGTGATAATACATTTTCAACAGCATGTTCAGTTGAAGATGATACTGTATTATCAACAATACATTGGACAGATGATGTTGCACTGTCATGTGGCATGTCATTTACCTCAGGAAGGTTACCAACGATTATGTCGCAACATGGGTTGGATAATGCTGCGCATTTAACCTTTCCTGTGAGAAATGGGGTGTCAATATATGCCCATGCAAGTGGGTATTTCTCGATGTTACCTGAGAAAGTTCTGCATGTAACATGTTTGCCTGTATAATCTGAAGGTAAAATAAAGTCTCTCTTTAAACCAATAAGAGTACATCCACTATCACGTAAAACGGTGGCAGATTTGCCATTTACAAATCCGTGGTGGATGTTAAGTTTACCTCTGGAGTTTATTACCAAATTGGCTTCTTCATTGGCAATAGGTATTGCATGGCCGCATGTTAATAGGCCATCTTCATGAAAACGATCACAGATGGTACATTTGTTAAGATGAAATACATCAATGGCCTGTGCTGAATTTACAGGATGATTTTCACATGTTTCTTCATCTGAGGAAGAGCTATCAAACATGGCTGCATTAGCCTTTCTGGTCATTTGTTTACCTTTACAAGCATGACGCCAGTGGCCATACGCTTTGCAAAGGAAGCATTTGGTTAGTCGTTTATAGCTCTTTCTCTCCTTATCTTGCTTATCTATATAGTTTTGCAAGTATGTAAGGTACCCAGGGTGTTTGTCACACATATCACTTTCGTTATGTGGAAGATGACAATATCTGCATTGGTAATATTTCTCAGCAGATTGTTTAAAGGGTTTCTTGTTACTATAGGGACCTGACTTCGTTCTGTCATAGGTAGCGGCTGCTACAAAGTCTGTGTCAGTCAATCCACTAGTAAAACAATGTTTGTTGGCTGTGAAATAAGCCGAACCTCGTTTCTCTATATGTTGCACACTCTCGCACTCACATTCTTTCAGAAACTTAGAAAATGGTGGTGGTAACGATGAGATAATCTTATCTCTAAGAATGAGATCTTTCAACTTATCAAAGCTGTTTACTTTGGCTGATGAAAGCCATTTGCTAAATACATCCTGTACTACTGAGATGTAGTCAGAGAAAGTTTGCGTTGGTTTTGGAGCTAATTTGCTAAACTGTTCTCTGTAGCCTGCTTCATCTAACAGGAAATGTGACATGATTTTGGATTTAATATATTGGTAATCTTTCCTAAGATCTTTGGGAATGGTCTCTATCACTTTCAGAGGTTCCCCAGAAAGACTTCTCATATATATTATGTTCCATTCAGTCTCTGGGATCTGATAATGCTCCATTATCGTTTCAAAGTTCTGGGTAAATGCTGCAATGCAGTCGCCAGTGGTGAAATTTTTGACGATCCCTTGGTACTTTTTGTACTGATTCTCTTTTTCTAGTCTTTCTGACTTTCGAGAATCTTTCTCTGCTGATGTTTCAGCTTCCAGCTGTTTAATTTTCAGCTGCATTTCAAGTTCTTCCTTCTTCGTTCTTGCATTAATTTCAAGCTCTTCTCTAAGAGAGATCTCAGCTTTTCTTATCTCAGCATCTGTTTCTGCCTGTTTAGTTTTTGCAGCTAACTCTCTTTGTTTTAACGCAGTTTCTGCTTCTGCCTTTTTCAGCTCTCTTTCAGCGCACTGTCTTCCCTAGCTTTTTCCTGTAATAGGAGATGCTCTGAATACTATTTCTCACGCCATTTTGTCAACTCATCACCAGTTAACTTTAATTTCAAACCAGATTCGATGAAATCATTCAATGTGGACATGATGAAATATATCAATACACTGAATGTACACAAAGTTAATTATGGTGTTAGTAAATAATTTGTACAGTATTTATCGAATACAGCTTGTGCCTAAGCGTACACACAAATGTATATGTGAAAAAAAGATATACTTAAGTGACTTTGGAGCTCTTGGAGTACGGATGGAGAACTGTACCAGAGACTGGCTGCCTAAACGTTACTACCCGGAAAAATGGACTTCACTTCTTACTGGTTTCAGATGACACAAAAACCTGTTGCTTTTGGAAGAAGAAAATATTAGGACATGTATGTTTATGTGGTGTATGCGTTGTCAACTAAGTTTTGTATATTTGTGTGCTGTAAAGTATGTTTGTTAGTCGTACTGTCGTCCGTTCAACACATTCAACAACTTGCTTTCCATGTTGCTTTCTTTCCAAAACTTTCCGCTTACACACACGTTCAATCCTATTTTACAACTAATTCCAAGATGGATGATATACTCACGTTTACACTTATGGATCAAATAATCCAACAAGAACGTTCATACTTATGGTTCAAATACTCCAAATAGGACGATGCAACCAAGTTCACACTTGTAAGCGTCTTGCATTCAGCAAGAACATAGGCTCGTAATCACCGACAAGAGTGATACAAAACACGGTCACAGAATGACTTGACGTGACGCACTACACGTACAATGCAAACACTTTATTCACACAACTCACTCATCACAACAATTATATGCATCGTACAATTACAATGACGATGCAATAATACATTCAATAGATATATCAATACAATCTACACAACTCACAGGCGCACAGTCTTCTATCTTCTCACAGGTGTTCTCTCTATTGCGTTCATACACCCAAGTATACGAGCACCATTCATTCCCGTCTGTCTCGTCCAACACTTTCAAGCCGTCTGGCCGCTAGCCACTGTGAGTCTCGCTAGTCGGGTCTTCGTCCCTGCGTGGACTGCATGATCCACGCATTCACCGACTGGCTATTCCTGCCACAGTGTGGTTAGTGTCGCTCACAGGTGGACCCCTGGCCTTACTCGCCAGGCGTCGTTGACGACGACGCGGTAGAAATAATGGTGAGATTATGACACCGAAGTATTAGTGATCACATCAGCCACCGAGTACTCATCATCTCATCTCATCTCATCTTGAGAAGTAAAGACCATCGAAATAATAGTGATCACATCAGCCACCGAGTACTCATCATCTCATCTCATCTCATCTCATCTCATCTCGAGAAGTAAAGGCCACCGAAGTATTAGTGATCACATCAGCCACCGAGTACTCATCATCTCATCTCGTCTCATCTCGAGAAGCAAAGGCCACCGAAATAATAGTTATCACATCAGCCACCGAGTACTCACCATCTCATCTCGTCTCATCTCGAGAAGTAAAGGCCACCGAAGTAATAGTGATCACATCAGCCACCGAGTACTCATCATCTCATCTCATCTCATCTCGAGAAGTAAACGCCACCGAAATAATAGTGATCACATCAGCCACCGAGTACTCATCATCTCATCTCATCTCATCTCATCTCGAGAAGTAAAGGCCACCGAAATAATAGTGATCACATCAGCCACCGAGTACTCACCATCTCATCTCATCTCGAGAAGTAAAGGCCACCGAAATAATAGTGATCACATCAGCCACCGAGTACTCATCGTCTCATCTCATCTCATCTCATCTCGAGAAGTAAAGGCCACCGAAATAATAGTGATCCCATCAGCCACCGAGTACTCATCATCTCATCTCATCTCGAGAAGTAAAGGCCACCGAAATAATAGTGATCACATCAGCCACCGAGTACTCATCGTCTCATCTCCTACCATCATCTCATCTCCTCCCATCATCTCATCTCCTCCCATCATCCCATCTCATCTCGTTTCCCTTGTACCTTGCAGTGTCGATTGAAGCATAAACAACGGGAGAGTACCCGTTTATAGTCTTCATGTATCGAGATTCCCATGGACTTTGTTATTCCCCCTGTCCATAGTTTACGTGGTCGGCTTCCTCTTCTGCTTCCATTTGGTCCGTACTTCATTGCTTGTTGTGGTATACTGTTAGATTGGTAGCCTTGTTATATGGCCGAACCATGTATTGCTGTTTTCTGATGAGATTTAGGACATCTATAATTCCCACGGTAGTCCCGATGTCTTCATTTCTGATTTTCTATACATTTGATACATTGAGTAGTTACACAAATCTAATTTGTGTTGTTGTAATTTTTCTTTTCTCATTTTCTGTCATTGACCAGGTTTGGCATTGGTACCATAGAGTTAGTAGAAAGATGTTGTTGTATAGTGTTGTTTTTTTTAAGTATTTACTGATACGTTTTTTTAAAATTTTTTTTTAAGTATTTGTGCCATTTGTCCAATGCGTTGGTGCCTTATTGTGTCTATTTTCAATCTCGTCTTCTGATTTGCCTGTGATGATATTATATTTCATAAATACTTGAAGCTGTTTACTTGTTTCAGGGGGGTGTTCTTTCAGAAGAATCTTTGTTGTTTTTTCTTCTTTAGTTATAGTCATTACCTCTGATTTTATGCTAATTTTTATGTCACGCTCCTTATTCACCATGTGGAGACAGTTGTGACAAGATCTCAAAAGGGACTCAATGCACTTAAAACTATGGCTGCAATGGACACAGGGCAGAGAATGCTCTTCACACTATACCAGAACTTGATCCTCTCAGTGATTGATTATGGACTAGGACTGCTCACTGTCTCAAAGAGTCAGCTGGTGAAATTAGAGCGCATACAGAACGAAGCTATGCGGGTCATTCTGGGATGCACCAGAGATACCCCAGTAGTGTGTATGCGTTACATCCTTGGTCTGCCTACTGTTGCTGGTAGGCACAAGGTGATGCAGGCGAAGGCATACCTCAGAGTAGCTGCAGACACAGATCACCCGTTGCATGAGGCGCTGGATGTAGTTAAGGGTCAGAGACTGATAAGAGGGAAATCATGGATGGCTCAGGCGGAGGATACGATCAGACAGGTGTGCCCTTGGAGAACATCAGGCGAGGAGAGGAGTGGGTCAGAGTGCCAGCCGAGCAGTCAGACTTGTGCAGAGTTATAATCACATTGAGCCGGGAGTGCAGGGAGTGGCCAGCAGGGGCCACAGAAGTGGAAATTCAGCAACTAATTCAGGATAATTCTCGCCCGGGTGATGTGATTATCTACACAGATGGGTCGGTGTTGAGAGGTAGGAGAAGTGCCTGGGGGTTCTTGGCAAAAGCTAATGGTCGGCATTTGGTGCAGGAGAGCCTGGCGTATGATAACACAACATCTAGCTTAAGAATGGAGGTGGAGGCGGTCAGTGCAGCTTTCCGCTGGATAGAGAACACGATACATACACACATTGTGATTGTAACTGACTCAGAAAGCATGCTGAGGAGGGTGAGAACAGGCAAGCTTCGTGCAGAGTGGCTTGCTTCGCTTCGGAGGTCACGGGTAGCAAGCATCACCTGGATCTTTTCTCCTGGGCATGCCGGTGTGCTGGGGAATGAACAGGCGGACAGATTGGCTGGCTTGGCAAAACTTGGTGGAGTATTGATGCATGACAAAACAGACGTGGTTGCGGCCTTGTGGGAGCACGTGTACACCTCGGAGGAGCAAATGGATCACCATAGTCTGGTAATAATGAGGCAGCGAGGTGTGACGAGGGGATCTGGCCGACGATCGACGCTCAGAGGAAAGGCGAGACGGACATATAATCAGATTGCTACGGGAACTATTAGTGTTGGAACTCTTCGCTGGCTGCTGGGGATGGGGACGGAGCGCTTATGGGAATGTCCCGAATGCTGTGATGTCGGTTCCTAAATCAATCAATCAATCAATCAATCAATCAATCAATCCTTATTCACTCCGGTTAGGATATTTATGTGGATCTATAATTCTGCATTTGATTTTGCTATTGGTGCTTGATCGTCCGCAAATAGGAGTTTTCCTTACGGCATAATTTGCCGTTGCTTCTTATTCTGTGTTCTGTTCTTCATGCGGTGTTGTTATGGTCTCTGTTTGGTTGGTTTCTTTACATTTGCTGTCTATATAGGTTATGCACAAGAAAGGGGGCGTGACACAACCTTGTCGTACTCCAGATCTTATGGTGAAGGGTTCTGAGTTTACTCCGTTTGATTTCACCGTGCATTCACTGTTGTATAAGATTCTACATACGCTTTTCAGATGTGTAGTTACTCCATATCGTCTATAAATTTCCCAAAGATTTTTTTCTGTTCACTCTATCAAATATATTTTCTGGTCGACAAAGGCTGGCTAAGTAGGGGCTTTAATTAAATTCAATTGATTGTTCTATAAATCGTCTAAGAGCAAAAGTGGCATCTGTACATCCTTGTTTTTTTCCTAAATCCAAGTTGTCTTTCGCTTAGCTGTGGTTCGTCATAACGTTATTGGCGTTTGGTTTAGATATACAGGCTCGTTATGCAGCAAATAACATGTGAACAATACTGAAGACACAATGATATGACAGGGCTTGCGTGCCAGTTCACTTCCACTTTAATCATGACCAACGGTATTCCATATGCTACACTTAACCAATGTCACGCCCCACTCACTGTATGACCCGGCATTCTAACGTGTTCACATGCATGGCCATCCGACCCGAAGTCAATAGTTAGAATGCGTTAACGCCATCCTCTCACTGTTAAACCTCAAATGTCTAGAGTCACTTATGAAACAGGCACTACTTAGAATTGTCCTCAAACTGAACACACTAGTTACACATATGCCAAGCTGACTTCCCTTTATCTAGCGGTTGATTGTTACGCATTGTTTCTGATGCTGTCTAGTCTGACAGGATTTTCTGTCATACTATCGACAATGTATGCGCTGGGTTAATTAGCTTCGCTCATGACTTAGTTTAATTTGGCCAACTCCTTCTTCTTAAATGTTGGGTAGAAATACTCAAGGTCCGTTTTTGTAGCTGAGATGTTACTGCTAACAAGTCTCCCAGCTGAATGAGGTTAAAACCGCATTCGCTGTCTGAATTCAGCCTTGTCACATGATCGTCCTTGAACAGTCTCGTGGGGGCTGATCACTATTCATACTAATTCATTATCCAGTCTCTACTGAACTGTTTTCAGTCACTAACACTCGTTACTTCTTGTTTAACTCTGTCTTTTTTTTGCGAGTTTGTCTTATCGCCGTCGTTTCTTCCGTTAACTCTCTAAAGAGCTCTTTTCGGAACGTGGCATGATTCTATTGTGAGTGAGTGGCACCTTGCAGTCCTGACAGACCAAAGTATGTGAGTTGGAATGTGGCCAATATTCAATCACAATGCCTGGGACAGAGCTTCAGAGAAACATGTGGTGCCTAAACGACATGTTCCCTCTCTCGGCCTAGCCTTGTGTTTTCCAGAGGAATGGGTAACCAATATGTCTGGCACAAGGTAAGCTGCAGACGCTTGCGGCTCAGCGTCAAACCTCCGAGACCTCACTTCCACGAGCAGGTGGCGAGTGATGGCCAGACCCTGGAACCCAAGGGACCCGGCTTAGAGGCGTTCAGCCAAGTCCCACAGGTGAGGGCCTCGTATGCGCCTGGACCATAAGGACGCGTACATCTGTCAATCACAAGTGTCCGGACATGTGTAAGCGTGCACTATCGTCAGACTCCCCGCCTGAATTTAGCGGATCCCGCAACCAGCGGGAATAGGCTCGCCGGAGGTATTGCTCGTCTATTGCGAACAAATCTCCCATCCTTCCACTGTGCGGATCTCGCAACGACTGAATAAGTAAAGAAACGATAAAAGTAGTGGTATTTCAATTGCGCTTGCGCTCCCACCTATGCTACACCCTTCATGTGTCTTCACAAAGTCGGACTAGAGTCAAGCTCATCCTACTTCTCTTGCTGTTGTTGTTGTTTTTTTTTTTAGTTCATTTGGTATTTCGTCATGTCCCGGTGGTTTATTCAATAGTGTTTATCTGATGGCTTCTCTAAACTTTTCATTCAGTATGTCCGGTTATAGTTCTTCTATGAGATCTGTGTCGGTTTCTTAGAAACCGAAGGCATCTGATGGAATGTTGAGAAGTTGTTCGAAGTACTGCTTTATCATTTTAGGATTGTTTTTGTTCGCTTATTGGTTCTCCCTTTTCACTGTTCATTATCTAGTTGGGTCAAAGGGTTCTATTATGGTGCTTACTGCATTGCTCTTTTTTTTTTAGACGTTTCTAGTTGCCCCTTGTAGATTTTATTTAGGGTTTCTTAATAAGACTCCCAGTCTTTTCGTTTTTCTCGCTGTATAATACTAGTTGCTTGTCTTCATAAGGTATATCTCCAGTATGATATATATATATATATTATATATATATATATATATATATATATATATATATATATACATATATATATATATATATATATATATATATATATATATTACTATATATATATATATATATATATATATATATATATTCTTATATATAAATTAGGATCTCCGTCCGTCTGTATGTCTGTATGTATGTATGTATGTATGTATTTCCTTTATTTGTTCGCGAACGGCCCATCCGATTGAGATGAAATTTTCTACACGCCTTCCTTTCATTCCAGAGCTGCCAACTGTGATATTTTTTTAGTGTGAAATCGCCTGCTTACTCAGTATTATTTCATTTTTCATTATAATTTCATATATCTCAGGGGACCTAACTCTGTAAAAGTTATTTCAAGGGGCAAAACTTTTCTGTATAACTTATAGTCATATTGTGGCATCGTTTTCAAAGATTTATAAACTCTTTGTCCATAGTTATGTACCGGCATATGAGTTATAATAAATAATGATACAATCTGTAAGGCATTTTCAAAGTTTTCATAAAAATAATGCACAATGCATAACATTGTAACTCATCTTTTTTTGCTTAAGAAGTTACTGTAGTCATGCAGGTGATTATAAAGAGTTTTCATTAAAAATAATGGATGGTGTGTGGAAGGACATTCTTTTAAGTTACTTTTTTTGTTGTATGAATTTAATGAGACGCTACCCGCCAGGAGCTGGGCGAAGCCACGCCGGGTCAGATAGATAGACAGACCCACCTTTTCGCTGCAGTTGTCTACTCCTCCTTTTCCTTCTTCTGCTGATGCTGCTGCCGTCGCTCCATTTACCCAAGTTAATTGTTGGGGAAGATGTAAAGATCTTTCAAGTGCTCTTTCTAATGCTTTTTGTAAGTTGGTTTTCGTTTATCTAAGGTTGTTCTAACTGCAACCAATAAATGATTAGACAGACAGGCAGACAGACAGACAGACAGAGAGGGAGGGACGGACAGACAGACAGACAGACAGACAGACAGACAGACAGACAGACAGACAGACAGACAGTCGGGAACGGGAACTTATATGACTACTTATATGAATTAAATGAGATGCTCGTCATCAGGGGCTGGGCGAAGCCGGGCCGGATCAGACAGACAGACAGACAGACAGACAGACAGACAGACAGACAGACAGACAGACAGACAGACAGACAGACAGACAGATAGTCGGGAACTGGAACGGGAGCTTATATGACTACTTATATGAATTAAATGAGATGCTCCACACCAGGAGTTGGGCGATGCCGGGCCGGGTCAGACAGACAGACAGACAGAAAGACAGAAAGACAGACAGAAAGACATACATACATACATACATACATACATACATACATACATACATACAGACAGACAGACAGACAGACAGACAGACAGACAGACAGACAGACAGACAGTCGGTAACGGGAACGAGAACTTATATGACTACTTATATGAATTAAATGAGATGCTCCCCACCAGGGACTGGGCGAAGCCGGGCCGGGTCAGCTAGTGTGTATATATATATATATATAATATATATATATATATATATATATATATATATATATATATATATATATATATATATATATATATATATATATATATATATGACATATATATATATGTCACCTGGTCGGTTCCATATTCTTCTAAGGAATTTATCATTTCTGTTGTCTGGATCCGGGGCATTGCCAGTTTTCCTGTGGTTAAGAGCGTTCTGAACTTCCATCTTCAAAATTTACGGCTCTTCATTTTCATTCCGAATATCATACTGTTTCTCTCTTGTATCGTTATAAAGGTCTTTCACATAATCTGACCACGCATTAAAATCTTGTCTTTAACTTTTATGATTTGCCATCTTTGATTTTTAGGCAACCCGCTGATGTGTGTTTTCTTTTCTTAGTGATCTCATGATTATTTGTGTGCATTCATTTGATATTCCGAGTGTTGTGTTGGTTTTCAATATCCCTGCAATTTTCCTAAAGCTATTCATTTTTGCACAATTTTCTAATTTTCTTGTGAATCTCTTCATATGTTTCTTGGTTATCTGCTCGTAGAGAAACTAAGAAGTATAAATAGAATTACCCAATTGACAAAGTAAACGATGGACGCAGGTAATAACTTAGTCCATGGGAATATCGATACACGAGGCCCATAGGCGGGCACTCTCCCGCTGTTTATACTTCACCTCGACACCGAAAGGTACAAGAGGAACATGATGAAACGAGATGATGAGATCTTTGTTATTGCATCTTATTCACATGAGTTTTAAGGTGTCTTCCGTCAAAATAAATGTCATTATCATGTGCCATGCCGGTAAGCGTGGGCAGTCACATTTCTCCATCACACTCGATCACTAGATTTGTGGATCAGCTCAGTGTTCTTGTCTCTACCATGCAACATGGTCAAGTATCCAGTATTTACTTCTCCGCCCTCCCCTTGTTCTCTTCCCCTCGATCTTGCCAGTTGTCACCAAGTTCTTCAATTTATTTCTTCTCATAACGTGATACAAAATTTTGTTTACTGTCTACGTCTAATTTGTCTAATCAGTTTACGGTTTTCATTTGTTTCTTTTAGGACTTGGCCATTGTTTATTTCTGTCTGTCCATGGTATTCTTTGCATTCTTCTCAGAAACCACATTTCCAAAGCCATAAGATGTTTTTCAGCTTGTCTGCTCATTGTCCACGCTTCACATCCATACAAAAGTACAAATATACAGAAAAAGTTGAAGTATAGCACTTCAACACCCTTTTTCTCGTTTCAATTTATATCTTTTTATTAGTCAGTATGTTGTTCATCTAGGAAAAGGCTGCCTTCGCCGTGGCTATTTTTGTTCTAATCTCTTTAAGACATCTCCATCAGATGTTATGACTGCATCTGTTAGAGAATATTCCATTTACTTGTATATTACATTGTGGTATTTCTTTCTTCTTAGTGACTACCATAATCTGTGTCTTCTTACAATTTATTTCTAACCTAAATTGTTCACTGTGTGCAACAACTGCACTACTAAATGTTGCTGATCCTGTTCATTGTCTGCAATCAATACTGTATCATCCGCATATCTATTGTTATTGATGTTATTTCCCGCAATGATGTTTCCTTTCATATCGTCAACATTTCTGAAAATACTTCCACTGTATAGGGAAAAAAGATCTGGAGACATTACACATCCCTGTCTCAATCAATCAATCATGTGCCATGCCGGAAAGCGTGGGCGGTCATGACTCGCCATTTCACTCGATCACCAGTGTCGTGGATCAGATCAGTGTTCCTGTCTCGTCCATGCCATGTGGCCAAGCCATCCAGGTATTTTCCTCTTGGTCTGCCTCTTGGTCTGTTCCCTTCGATCTTGCCAGCTGTCACCAAGTCCTCCAATCCATTTCTTCTCATAACATGTCCAAAAAAGTTTGACTGTCTACGTCTAATTCTCAAATCAGTTTACGATGTTCATTTGTCTCCTGTAGTACTTGGTCATTGGTTTTTCTGTCTGTCCATGGTATTCTTTGCATTTTCCTCAGAAACCACATTTCCGCAGCCATCAGATGTTTTCAGCTTGACTGCTCATTGTCCAAGTTTCACATCTATACAAAAGAACAGGCTCTATGTATCCCCTCAACACTCTTTTTCTCGTTTCAATTGACATCTTTTTATTGGTCAGAATGTTTTTCATCTTGCTAAAGGCTACTTTCGCCATGGCGATTCTTGTTCTAATCTCTTCAAGGCATCTCCCATCAGATGTTATGACTGTTCCAAGATAATTGTACCGATTCACTTGTTGAAGAATATTTCCATTTACTTGTATATTACATTGTGGCACTTCTTTCTTCCTAGTGACGACCATAACCTGAGTCTTTTTACAATTTAATTCTAACCCCAGTTGCTCACTGTGTACAACAACCGCATCTATTAATTGTTGCAGGTCCTGCGCATTGTCTGCAATCAATACTGTATCATCTGCATATCTAATTTTATTGATGTTTCGTCCTCCAATGCTGATTTCATTTATATCCTCTACATTTCTGAAAATATTTTCACTGTATAGGGAAAAAAGATCTGGAGACATCACACATCCCTATCTCACACCCCTCGTAATAGGCTGATAATAACCTACTTCACTATCAATCTTTATGGCAGCTTGTTGTTTCCAATATATGTATTTTGTAATGAGTATATGGTCTTTCCCATCAATTTGCAGCTCTGCAGTCATCTCCATTATGTTAACATGTCTTACTTTATCGAAAGCCTCTGTGTAGTCAATAAAGTAAATCTTTGCTTTCTTCTATAGAACGTTCAATTAATGTTCTCAGCATATACACAGCATTCTACAAACCCACTTTTTTCTTCTCCTATATCGGGTTATATTTTCTTTTTAACTCTTTGCATGATAATTCTTAGCAAAATCTTTGTGTTGTGGGTCATTTTTCTAATTTTTCGATATTGATCACATTCCAAGCCTTCTGATTTATTCGGGATTGCAATAAATATAGAATTACATAATTCAGTAGGTATATCTCCAGTATCATATATTGTGTTCAGCAGTCTGGTGACTTGGTCAATTCCATATCCTTCTACAGTCAAGCTAAAAAACATCTGATGGCTGTGGAAATGTGGTTTCTGAGGAGAATGCAAAGAATACCATGGACAGACCGAAAAACCAATGACCAGGTCCTACAAGAAACAAATGAAAATCGTAGACTAATTAGAGAAATTAGATGTAGACAGTCAACATTTTTTTGGGCATATTATGAGAAGAAATGGATTGGAGAACTTGGTAACAACTGGCAAGATCGAGGGGAACAGACCAAGGGGAAGACCGAGAAGTAAATACCTGGATAGCTTGGCCACATGGCATGATCGAGACAAGAACACTGAGCTTATTCAAGAGGCTGGAGAACGAGTGAAATGGCAAGTCATGACCGCCCACGCTTTCCCGTGTGGCACATGATGGATATTCTTCTAAGGCAGTGGTGGAGAGATAATACATGTACAGACCTACAAGCACTTGGAATCAACGACTGGCAAGAGAAGGTCCACCAGAGAGACGAATGGAGACGGATTGTATTTGCAGCAAAGAACCTCAATGGCTCGGAAAGCTGAAGAAGAAGAAGAAGTGGTAATTTCTGTTGATATGTTGTCTGGATCCGGGGTCTTGCCAAATTTCATATGGTTAACAACATTATGAACTTATATCATCAGGATTGATGGTCCTTCATTATAACTTTGAATATCATAATGTTCTTCTCTTGTATTATCATAAAGATTTTTCACGTAATCTAACCATGTATGTACAATCTTATGTTTCTCTGTTATGGTTTTTCTATTTTTTTTTGGGTTTTCAAGCAGCCTATTGATGTAGGTGTTCTTTTATTAGTAAGCTTCTGAATTCAATTCATTAATTTAGTATTTTTACTGTTGTGTTGTTTTTCAATTTTTATACAATTATTTTCAAGCTATGCTTCTTTGCTTCTTTACATAATGTTCTGACTTTCCCGTGAATCTCTTCATAATTGTCAGGATTATTTTTGTTGTGTCTTCTTGTTTCCAGTAGTCTTAAAATTTATTCAGCCACCCATTTCAAAAGACCTACTTTCTTTAATTTTGGGATAGTTGTTTCTGCAGCCACACTGATTGAATTTTTCAACATTTTCCACTGATCATCCACATCTTGTAATAAGATCTCTAGATAAAACAATACATCAAATATGCTATTTACTTCTACGTTAAAATTGTCTTTTAATTCCTTGTCATTTGCTTTTAATGCACACAGACCATAATAATTGGTTCCTGGTGTATAGTTGACTTTTTCAAACTTTACCTTCAATGTGCCTATAATCAATCTGTGATCACTATAACAGTCTGCATTAAGAACTGTTTTTGCGACTGTTAACGCATTTCAAAACGTTCTTTTAAACAGGATGTAATCGATCTGGTTTCTAATCCTTATTTCAGGACTTCTAAATGTCCATAATATTCTGTGATGTTGCTTAAACCAGATGTTGCAGACAATCGAAAAATATATGTACACATAGGTAAAGAAGCAACATATGAATGACCAAGTAAACAAACACGTAGACGCATGACACATTAAGTAACTAAACACGTACACATATGAATTGTTAAATGGCTAAATGTGTACATACATGATGTGTATTTTTAAAAAAAAAAACATAAAGAAATGCACACAATAATCATCATATAATTATAGAACTACACACACACAACGATTTTACAACGCACGAAAGAACAAAAGTACAGGTTCTGTGTAGCACTTCAACACTACAACAATGCATTTATTGTGTTATTTTATGTCCATTGTTAAAAAGCAATGACAACGAAAGCAACAGTATCAACAACTTTGATTTTAATAATTTATAAAATGTCACTTCTGTAATATTTGAGTTGTACGTACTTGAATTGTACTAATTGAGTTGTAATACTTGAGCTGTAATACGTGAGTTGTGATACTCGTTATGTACACTACCACATACATAGCATACCTACGAGTATCTAATTCAACGAGCGAAAACACGAGAGCAATGTGCAGCCTGTTCAATGTGTGTAAAATCTGTTTTGTTGTTTTCTTTACCCGGTCTGTCACACTATATTCTATATAATGAATCACTGTATAGTGTGAGCTTTACTAGAACGCGATTACAAGAAACAAAATGGACGTTGCGGCTAAAGCCTTCGTCAGCACAAAATAAACAAACACAAACAGACACACAAACATACGAAAAACACTACTTGAAAATACAAAGGTTACTTACCTGAATTCTGGTTTGGTCGAATGCGTCTTAAGCGCTTATCGTTTGATGTGAATGTAAAACACCGGGTATATGGTTTAAACGGGTCAATGGGCGACAGGGATTATCTTAACCACCCGGTAGGAGGGATTGGGGGGGGGGGGGGGACGCCCATGTGAGCAATATATATGGGGGTGATACAGTATTGATTGCATGGCAATGAGCAGGATCTGCAACATTTAGTAGATACGGTTGTTGCACACCTCCCCCGATGGTGTTTCCACCTTGTTGTGGTGGGGGAGCTTGAGTTTCTCAGTGACCCTGAGAGCTATGCCGGCGGTAGCGTAGCTACCAGCAGGGCCTCCCAAGCCGGACAGGTCAAAAGGTAGAGAACAGACAAAGAGAAACACCCTGGTCCTCCAGGTTGGGGGTTGAAGAGTGAGGTTAACATCCCCACCTTTGTAAAAACCATTTTGTTACGAAACAGATACATGAGCCTCGAATTCGGACTGACTTATTTGGACATCGACCTTGGAACGTTAAAGGACTTTTGAGATTTGGAACATGGAATGTACGGACACTATATCGAGCTGGATCGGCCGAAGAATTAACCCGGGAGCTGGCTGAGTATAAAATGAATATAATAGCAATTCAAGAAATAAGGTGGCCAGGAGAGGGTACTTTAGAGCAAAGAGGAATGATTATAATATATGGAGGAAACACCCAAAATAAACATGAATTAGGAACAGGATTTGTCATCAAGAAAGAGTTATGGGGGAACGTTCTAAACTTTAAAACTGTTAATGATAGGATTAGTAAATTACGAATAAAAGGTAAATGGAAACATATAATGATGATTAATGTACATGCACCTACTGAAGAGAAAGAAGATGATATTAAAGAAGACTTTTGTAATGATCTGGAAGATGTTATAGAAGAAACCCCCAAACAGGACATCCTGATTGTGCTGGGAGACTTCAACGCAACAATAGGTAGAGAGCAAACTCATAAAAAAGTTGCCGGTATGGAAAGCCTACATACAACTTCAAATGATAATGGATGGAGAGTCATCAACCTAGCAGAAGCCAAAGGACTGCAGATCAGCAGTACCAGACTGCAAAGAAAGGATATACAAAAATTACACCCAACATATAACAGAGAAAAACTACAAGAAAGTACAGTCAAAGAGA